>PVJS01004997.1:54489-66358 GCA_004027185.1 Glis glis
AATAAAATACTTGGGAATAAACCTAACCAAGGAGGTAAAAGACCTCTACAAGGAAAACTATAAAACATTGAAAAAAGAAATTGAAGAAGATCTTAGAAGATGGAAAGATCTCCCATGCTCTTGGGTAGGCAGAATAAATATCATCAAAATGGCCATTCTCCCAAAAGTGCTCTACAGATTCAATGCAATACCCATTAAACTACCAAAGTCATTCTTCACTGAGATAGAAAAATCTGTCCTTAAATTCATTTGGAACAACAAAAAACCCAGAATAGCCAAAGTAGTTCTCAATAACAAGAACCATGCAGGAGGTATCACAATACCTGACTTCAAACTATACTACAAAGCCATAGTAATAGAAACAGCATCGTATTGGCACAAAAGCAGACACATAGACCAATGGAGCAGAATAGAAGTCTCCGAAACAAATCCACATACCTACAGCCAATTGATTTTTGACAAAGGGGCTAAAAACATCCACTGGAAAAAAGATAGCCTCTTCAACAAATGGTGCTGTCAAAACTGGCTAACCATATGAAGAAAAATAAAAATAAACTCCACCTTCTCACCTTGTACAAGAGTCAACTCAAGATGGGCCAAAGACCTAAAATCAAACCAGAGACCTTGCAGATACTTGAAGAGGGCATAGGTCCAACACTTCAACACATAGGCACAGGTAAAGACTCCCTCAACAAGACCCCAAAGGCACAGGAAATTAAAATGAGGATCAGTACATGGGATTGCATTAAACTTAAGAGCTTTTGTGCAGCAAAGAAAACTATCAAGATCCTCAACAGAGAGCCAACAGAATGGGGAAAGATTTTTGCCAGCTACTCCTCTGATAGAGGACTAATATCTAGAATATACAGAGAACTTAAAAAAATCACCACTAAAAAAACAAATAACCCAATCAAAAAATGGGCAAGTGAACTGAATAGACACTTCACAGAAGAAGAAATAGAAATGGCCAATACCTGTATGAAAAAATCTTCAACATCTTTAGCAGTCAGAGAGATGCAAATCAAATCTACCCTGAGATATTACCTAACCCCAATAAGAATGGCAATCATTAAAAACACAAATAACAACAAATGCTGGTGAGGATGTAGAACGTAGGAACACTGCTGGTGGGATTGCAAATTAGTGCAACCACTTTGGAAAACAATGTGGAGGATCCTCAGAAGAATGGGAATGAAACTACCGTATGACCCAGCAATACCACTTCTAGGCATCTACCCAAAAAATCTGAAACCAAACTACCAGACTAATGCATGTGTATCTATGTTTATAGCTGCACAATTCACAATTGCCAAACTTTGGAACCAGCCAAGGTGTCCATCAACAGATGAATGGATTACAAGAATATGGGATATGTACACAATGGAATTTTATGCAGCCATAAAGAAGAACAAAATTACATCATCTGTAGGGAAATGAAAAGAATTAGAGAACATTATGCTAAGTGAGATTAGTCAGTCACAAAGAATGAAAAGTCAAATGTTCACCCTAATATGTGGAAGCTAGATAGGAGATTTAGAAGGGACTCCAGACAAAAAAGAAGAAAACTTTAGATGAACAAAGAAGATGACCTAACTGAGGGAGTTGGGAGGGGGGTGGAGGGAAACACACTAAAGCACATGATGTATATACACAAACTTGTAAGACTCAATCACTATGCAGAGCACTAAAGGGAGGGAAGAGGGAGGGAATAGGATTAGATTTGAGGGAGGGCTAAATGAGCAATGTGTGCATGTATGATTCTGCTAACCTGACACCTATCAAATGTATAATTACAATGCACCAATAAATGAATATAAAAAAATCTTGCCACTGAATATTCTTCATCTGTCTGTCATGAAATGTTTCTTTTTATGATTTTCATTTTTACAGATGGCAGTAAAATCACCTTTCCTGCTAGGCTAACTTCTTGTTTTTACTTCTAGCAGATGCCAGTATTTTCATATCCAAAAATATGGGGATTCTTTTTTAAGGATAACTCACTGCCTCTTGTCTCTTTATCTGAGAATCTTCGACCCCGTGACATGACAGCTATCATTAAGAGGGTTTCCAAGCATTCCGTAACCCAGTGTTTTAGTGAATTTATACTTTACTTGCTTTGGAGGACATTGCAGGAGCTGTTTCTTCCAGAGTTATGCATTTATAGAGCCCATAAAACATTTCAGGTGAAAGTTCTTAAAATCTTTCTCAACAGAGAGAGCAAACATTTGCTTAGTGAAAGAAAGCTGTGAAGAGTAGTTGAATTGACTGGATAAAATTCTACAGTGATTAAATATTAATTAACACAGGAAGTAGAAAATGAAGTGAAAACTATAAGTGCTATGTGATTGCAAAATAAACTACTTTGTGATGTTATTGGAATCACCTAACCTTTTTCTTTTTTTTTCTTAATGAAAGTATCACATGACCCTGAATACTGCATTACACTACTGAGAAATCTGTTGGAGATTTCCTATCAATTGCAAAGAAATGTTCAATGAAGTAATCTAATTCACATACATGTAGAAAGTATAATTCTTGCTGAGTATATCATGCATACTTATAATCCCAACTACTTGGGAGGCTGAGGTGGAAAAATTACTTGAGCCCATGAGTTTAAGACCTGCCTGGGAACCATAGTGAAACCCCCATCTAAAAGAAAAAAGGAAGGAAGGAAGGAAGAAAAGAAGGTAGGAAGGAAGGAAGGAAGGAAGGAAGGAAGGATAAAGGTAGGGAGGGAGGAAGGAAGGATTTCATGGAAGAATCTTATTTGTTAGTGAGTGAATGGCTCTCTCTTTTTTAATCAATTTATTAAATAAGTGAATTAATTTATTAATTAATTGAGTACCTTCTATGTTCCAAACACTGTTTTCTGGGAATATCTTCATAAAATATGCAAACATTATTTCAAGAATCTAATAGTCCACTAATGGAGAGGAACAGAAAGCACATTGATTATCTAGACCTCTCGATCTTTTAAATCACTCAGTGGTCACCTTGCTTGTCAAGTAGTGACTGTAGAGACCATATAGAGTGTCCCAACTACTGGCGATCTTGTTAGTATTGTTGACCCAGACTCAGGCTTGTTAGCCTACTCTACCACTGGTGAAGAAATGCCTTCTCAGCCCCTCTGTCCTCTTGGGCTTTTGAGATTTTTGTCTTTGTGATCTGTAGGCATGCCCTAGATTCAATCACTTTCAATATACAAAATAAACAAAAACATAGAGCAGATGTTTTAATTAATTTCTATTTCCTAGTATGAACAGTCCATAAAAATAATTCACTTAAATTTCTTATTTCCTAAGAAACAAAAGGAAACGTTTTTAGAGGGAAGGAAATTTTGATAGTCATTGTTTTAAAATATTTAGGCCCATGTCAGGAAGATTCCACTTCTAGTGTTTTATGTGGGAGATAGAATATTTAAAAATTAACATTTTTATCTTTGCTCTTAAATTTTGCATTCTATCATCTGTAAAACTGAGAAAGAGACTTCTGCGATAAGAATTATATTACTCTCTACAGGTTCAACCAGAAAAGAAAGGGTGGAAAAAATAAACAGAAACGCACCAAGTACTGTGCGCATATTTGCTTCTATCATTCTGAACCTCATTATGATATATAATTACACTGCACAAGTAAAAGCATAAAACATAAATATAAACAGAAAACAATGTTAGCAAGACATACACATACACGCACACACACACATACACACACACAAGGGCAACAACAACAAAAAAACAAAACAAAACAGGGAATGAGAAGAACTGTTTGATGATGAAAGAAAATCAAAGGGTTGGAAATAAAAAGAAAAATATAAAATATTGCCCTGTCTATTTAATTTGCATTTATATAATCATTTACTCTCCTAATGAAACTACAAGGTGTAAACAACAGGTTGAAATGGAGGAAATTACTCATTGCTTTTTAACATTTCCACCGAAAGAAAATAAGTGTTAAAAAAAATCTTGCCTCGTGGATTTCTTTGTTTCATGAGTTTTCTTATGACAGCCTGAAAATGTATTCAGTTCCTTTCCTTTTGAAAAGAATGTTTTCGCCACACCACTAATTACAAAGCGAATTGTTCAAGCAAAAGGGTTGAGGGCAGCTGAAATATCCCCATCTGTTCAAAGATCTCATTAAAATGAAATCCATGCTATTTCACTGAGTAACTATTTTATAACAAAATTATACCAAAGCATATTTTACATTAGCTGGAGCACAGTAGGGGTTGAAAAGACTGGCAGAGGTGGTTGGAAATGTCTAATTTTGTTTGCTTGTTGGTTTTAACTAGTGGCAGTGCCTAGGGCATTGCATTTAATAGAGCTGAGATCACAAAGGTAGACAAATCACTCAACCGAGGCCAGTATACACCACATTTTATATGTCTGGATTTTTGATCCCTGAATTCTACTTCCTGCTGGAGGGCTTCCTCTTTATAATAGTACTGACCTGGGTAGTTATTCTTAGACTTTCTCTGTACTTACTGAAGCTTGTACCAGCTAATCATTGTTAGCATAGAGAGATAAAATCTGTTTTTATTATTTTGAGGAATTTGTGTTTCATAGTATGATGGTTTAGGAATTTTGTTTTAAATGTGGAGTTGTATGTTAAGTGTCAGGAAGTTAGGGCATCTGATTTTGATCAAACCAAGTGAGCAGGCATTCTAATAGTACAGGGTTAATTTCTTTATCAGTATGGTTGAAAAACAGTTTCCAACCAGATAGGAGAAGATTTTGTGTTTTGAATTTAAGAATGACTGAAATAAATGTATACAATTGAAATACTAGGGTGGAGTTAGGTCAGAAAGAACGGACTATCAAGGGGCATAGAAATCTGCTGGGGGTTATGAATGCCTTCATTATCTTGTTTGTGAAATTATCTAATTCTTTACTTTACATATGTATAGGTTGCTTTCAATTATACATCAATAATGCTGGTGAGCCGGGCATGGTAGTGCACACCTATAATCCCAGTATTTGGCAAGGTTTGGGGGGCTGAGATGGGAGAATTGCAAGTTTGAGACCAGCCTCAGTAACTTAGTGAGTCCCTGTTTTAAATTAAAAAAAAAAGTACTTGGGAGGCTGAGACAGGAGGATCCGGGTTTGCGGCCAGTCTCAGTTACTTAGTGAGGTCCTCTGCAACTTAGTGAGACCCTGTTTCAAAATATAGAATAAAAAAATAGGGTTGGGGTGTAGCTTGGAGGTAGAATGCTCCTGGGTTCAATCTCCAGTATCACAAAAAATAAATAAATAAATAAAAGGGCTGGGGCGTAGCTCAGAGGTAGAAAGCCCCTGGGTTTGATTCCCAGTATGATGATGATGATAGTAATAATAATAATAATAATAATTAATAATAATAATGATAAGAAAATAAAAACATAAAAGCAGAATATATACCTATTTTCCTTTACTTACAAATTATCCAAATAATGAGTTAATATCCTATCATCTCTTAACAGTGACCTTAGAGTATCTTTTCAAATTTTGGATTTTGTTTTTGCTAATCATTAAGAAATTGTATCTCAAATGACTTTAATTTGCATTTCTCTCATTACGACCAGGGATCTGCATCCCTGTAAACATTTAGGTCAGTTTCAATTGTTTCTTCACATGTATTACCTATGTTTGGAAGAAGATAAAGAAAAACAGACTCAATGAAATACATATAAACACATCTTTAGATGAATAGCCACAGTAGAAACAGCAAGAAAGATTTAGCATCAAACCTGATTTATGACCCATCAAACAAAGATGAAGAAAAAATATCAGAAAGGGCAAAGTTGACCAGATGCTATCATTTTCCTAAATTTCTCAGGAAATAAATCTTGACATTTGACAGTTCAAGTATTTATTTGTTTATAGTATATTATGAAAAAAATTAAGAGTAATTTCATTAACAAATAGCAATCAGGCTTGCTAGTTTTGCCAGTTTTGGTATTATTGTTCAAAGACCAAGGCAATTATTCAGATGACTCAAGTTAAATCACTTACATTTTACTTAGATCTAGTGAATATTTTAAGAATATGCTTTTGACTGCATTGGAATATAGGAAAGTGTATTGCATGTAAAGACATAGTAGTTAAAAAGTGCTAAATTATCTATGTATGTGTCAAACTTTTCCATCTAAGCTTATAAATTTTATCTGAAGTAGCGTTCTCCATCGCATTTGAAATTATACTTCATAAAATAATCAAATGCTCTTCAAATTAGCAAAATGTATACAGTGCTAGTATGTTTCATATTTCTAATTATAAAACAATACTTTTTCCAACTTAACAATTTTTACTAATTAGGATCTCTCACACATGCATGCACATACACACCCACACAAATACACATAAACACAAACACACATGTATGTGCCTGGATACCTAGAACTTTTCTAGTTTAGTTTCTAAGTAATAAGTTTATAGGTGGATAGAATTAGATAGAGGAGGAATTAAAATTTCTCTGAAATTGCCTGAAGTTGTCTTAAACTGCAAGTTTCAGTGCGATTTTAACCAAATTGTGTGGGCATATCCTAGGGTGTTGCCTGAAACTTTCAACTTAGTTCTTGAGACCATTAAAGCACTCTGCCAACTTTTCTAGCTGTTTATTTTAGATTTTGTAGACTGCAGTATTTTATTACAGTTGTAATGGTTGGCTCCCACTAAAGCATAAATAATAAATTTTGAACAGTAAATATGTATAAATTTCCCAAAGCTCAAAGTAGATTCTAAAGAGTATAAAGTCTAACCTTAACTAAAAGTATTAGATATACATAGAAAAAATAATTTATTTTTGGAGTTCCTGGTATAATATAAGGAGCATCAAGGTTCAAGAATAAGGTGGGGTAAAGTTTGGAAACTGGAGAAAACTGCTTAGAGCATTTGAGATAGGAAGAGTGAGCTCAGCTGTGACATTTAAATAGCTTTGAAGGCATCAAGCCCATCCTTTCAACAAGAAAAAAAACAGACAAACTGAAAATCAATGGCTTTTCTTGGCTCCCTCGGGTAATTGAGGTTGCAAGTAAACCATCACCCTAGATTCTGGAAAGCAAACTTGCTCAGTCATGATCTGCTACAAGGAGCAGATTGGAGCCCTCAGCTGGAAAGATCAATTAAATAGTAATTCTGAAGAAGGGTTGAAAGCTGAATGTGGACCACCATAACATGGAGGAACTTCTGGGACCCATAGCCTTAGACCCTGTCCCCTGCCAGGAAGAGATTGTCTTCAGGAATCCCACCAGTTCTCACCTTGAAAATCTGAGAAACATCCCTGCCCTGGCAGGGAGAGGAAGAACTTCACAAAGTAACCACCATGAAATACCAGAGCTGTGTGATAACCAAATACCAGACATCCAGAAAAGAAGGGTTTGTTTGAGTCTTGATCTAGTTAGGGAAGGGTGGTTCTCCCTTCCAGCCATGTCAAGGCTCTCTATCTTACTAAGCCAGGAACTTAAATGACAAAACAAGCAAACACAAAAAAATTAAAAAAAAAAACAGTTAATAAGGAGCAGGACTTCAAGGAAATAGATTTGATAAGGTAGAATAGAAGAGATAAAATTTTAGGTAGAAAGGAAACCAATTGGGAAGGAAAGGAAAATAAAAAAATCTTCATAATCTTTAGTTTCATTTTAACAGAGCCTGTTTGCTTTTAGGCAAAAGCTAGGCCTATACTTTTAAAATCAATGGGCTAGCTCCATATCAAAAATTCCTGAGGTGATTGGACCCCAGAGAAGAATCTCACCTTTTGGCAGAGCCTTGATTTCCTGGGAAAAAGATCCCAGAGGATTGCCCTACATCCTGCCTTCCCCGGCTCTGTGTCTCTGGCTTCCTGGGATATCTATCTCAAGGAATTTATACCTTTTGCAGCTTGAAACTTCAAAGAGAAGAGGACACCATCCCATGGTGCCCCATTTCCCACCATGTGCCCTGGCTACCCCCTCTCTACTGGTCCTACAGGAAAATGATAGATTAGATCTGAGAGCCTCTCTTTGTCTCTCTGCAGCCGCTCTCATGTCTCTCTCTACATCCCTCTGAGCCCCTCTCTGCCACTCTCTGTAGTGGTTCTCACAAACCCTTGAGATGGCCCACATCTCCCCTGAACGTGTATCCCCACTTTTCTTGAATTAAACCTTTGCCTTTTCTCTGACTGGTGTGTGTTGAAATTCTTTTCTCCACAGAAGTCAAAAACCCACAGGAATTGTCATGTCTTCCCATGACAGATTTGGAACAGTGAAGCCAGGGAAAGGAGTGGGAACAATGGAAAACAAGTAAAAACATTATGCCATGGGGGAATCCAAGGGCAAATCACAGATCTATTACAGCTCTGAGATTTACTTGGAAGATTAATAATATAATGATCCTCACCCTGTTTTACCAGCACACCAAAGGTTGATGAAAACTGAAAGACCAAGACATAGTTGTAGCTGCAATTATGTGCAGTGAGAGTATAAACCAAATGGGGAGACAACCCATGGTTATATGCCTAAGGCTTTCCACCTGGATATTATTAACATGTCTACTAATTAACTCTTGTGTGAAATGGGAAATAGGAACTAAAATTCTAGAATTAAAAAATCCTAACCATAAAAATGTTTCAAATAATAACCCATACACTGAAAGCAAGTCATCAGACAATACTTAGACGACCAAGGCAGTATTACCTATGATCAAGATATAGGAAATCAATGTCTATTTCAATTAATGAGAAAAGAAATAACAAGACAATCCCCCCCAGCACACACATGGAAGGACATAACAAAGACAGAAGCAGAAATTATTAAGGTGAAAGATAAATGTTACCTAATAAGTCAAAATTGTATTTTGAAAAACATAATACATTTAGCAAACCACAAGGTAGCTTGATTTAAAAAATAGTCAGACAAGGGAAAGATGTAAAAAGAAGGGTAATTATTGAAATAAGAGAATTTGTTAGAAAAATGTAAGTTATTTGATATTTTTGCCAGGAAGCTTTGAGGCTTTGAGGATTTAGATGCAGATTGTTCATGATGCCTAGGTTGCTATCCTCAAGATTTCAGTGAGCCTTTTCAATGTGTAAATTTGGGTATTTTTGTATTTTGGAAAGTATCTTATAGTTACATATATTTCTGTTTCATTGTTTTGGTTTTATTTGTTTTATTTAGGAAGTCTAATATAAATAGTCTTCAATATCTGTCATCTATTCCATTATTTCCGATCTGATCTCTTTTATGTTCTTTAAAATTTTTTTTTATATTTTGGTGCTGAGGATTGAACATAGGGCCATTGTACCTTTGGGCCACACCCATAGACCTTTTTTTATTTTTATCTTTGAAACAGGGTCTCCTTAGGTTGCTGAGGATCTTGCTAAGTTGCTGAGGCTATCCTCAAACCTGGGATCTTCCTGTCTCAGCCTCCTGAGTACTGGGATTCCAAGTGTGTGCCACCATGCCGGGCTCTCTTTTATGTTTTTTCCTTTTATCATTTTCATTATCTTGGATATTTTCTTGTCCTTCTTTAGAGCTCCTTGTTAAAAGTTTTACTTGAACCTATTCTCCCTTTGGCTTCTGCTTATTCATTCTGCCTTTGGATATACTTTTAAATATTTTATTGCATTCCTCTCCTGAATTTAACCAACTCACTTCTATTCCTCATTTTTTATTGTTTGTTCATTTTGTTCTTAGATTTTTGTCAGTTACCCTCCCGTGGTGGACCTGAGATGAAAAGAATGACGCAGACCCAGAGCAGATTGAGAGGGGCAGGCCAGGGGAACTCACTCTTAGGCGAAGGCCCCGTTGGACACTGGTCCACAGTTTTTATTCGTTCTTGAGGGGGGAGTATGGATGCTACTGCATACATGCAAAGCCTGGGAGGTAAAGTTTAATTAGTAAACATGCAGTGAGAGCTAGGGGTTAATGTTTAACTGGGCTGGCCGCAGAACAATTGCAGAAAGTTTTTGAGATAGCGGTTAGCAATAAAACCACTGAGGATGTTCAGAAGTTCCTTGAGACAATGTTTGACAAGCGGGATATTTGGGAGTAGGCGCCAGCAAGAGACACAGGAATGTTTACCTTGCAGGAATAGGCTGCTTCCAGCAAGTCCATCAGTCTGACCGTGGCTTTCCATTACCCTTAGACCTTTCCAAGGCAAATGTTAACCTGTTTCTGGCAGTCGCATTCTCCACAAATTTTTTGTTTTTCATACAGGCAATTAATGTCTCAAGTGCTTATTTGAGGTAATTATCCTTGGAGTACTTGGTTATAGTTGTCTTCTGCTTTATAGTTGTATTGAACGCAATGGATTTTCCTCCATCAGAATGGGCACCATTTTTTTAAAGCACATTTGCACTAGATCTCTATGGAATCATTGATCTTACTTGGTTTTTATGTTATTTGCATATTTTAAAGATTCCATGTTTGTGGCACCTTCTTCTATCAGTGTAGCATTTTCTAGTTGTTTGTTTGTTCATGCTTGTTAGCTTTGGTGGTAAAGAATCCTCTAGTTTGTGGTTCACCTTCCTGTTGCAAGAACACAGTATTTTCCCATTTTTTTCCTTTCTTACCACCACTCATTTGCTAAAGTAAATGTCATCCTGTCTGCTTCCCCTCCTCTAGCAAAGGTATGAACTTCAAAGACAACCCTTTAAAATCATGTTTTCCCATGTAAATTTTCATGCTTTAAAGTTTATTTTCCTACCACTTATGTTTTTATTTATATGTGTTTAGTGTTTTCAATCTTAGAGTGTACTTTTAAATCAACATTAGGTTCATCTGCTAGCATCCACTTTTGTTTTTCCCTGTATTTCCTTATCTGCTTTTGCTCAGTATAAAATCCTGTATAAGGCCGAAATAGTATGGGGAATTGAGAGATCATGAACTTGACGTTCAGTGTTTTTTGAAATGTTGACATTTTCAGTCATCATGTTATGCTGAAAAAATTTTTGGGGGGTACCAGGGTTGAACCCAGGGGAATTCTACCTACAAGCCACACCCTAGCTCTTTTTATTTTTTATTTTGAAGCAGGGTCTTGCTAAGTTGCTAGAGTCTCACTAGTTGCTGAGGCTGGCCTCGAACCTGCGATCCTCTTAACTCATACTTCCAGGTACTGGGATTACAAGTGCGCGTCACCATGCCCAGCTGAGAATGTGGTTTTCATGATGATTTTTTTTCCTTCTTGTTTCACATGATTTGGGGAAGATAAATTAGCTGATATGATTGTTAGGAGCCATTGTATTAAACAACACAACTTCACAGAATCTCTTTCAATGTTTGAAATTGTACATTAGATCCTACATAAGTATTTTCTTTTCCAATGTCAGCATTAACAATTTCATTATGTTTTCATCAAATGATAATTTTCTAAGACCTCGCCAACCTAAAAACTCTGCTAAACACATGCACAGGTTTGCTAATTCTCTAGTATATTCACATGTTCAGAACTGAATACAAATTTCAGGTGTGATTACATTATTAGGAATAGGAATGGTAAAGGAAATGAACAGATAATTTTAAATATTTACTATGCAACAAATTTATTTTGTATTATCTTCATTCATCATCAAAAGAGTTCTGTATCATTATTTATATTTCATTTTACCTGTGCAGAAATAATCAGGAAATTGCTCAATGTCAAAAATTTGTGAAGTATCTAAGCATGACTAAATTCACTTTTAGATTTATACAAAACTTGAGAAGTAGAGAAAATTCTCATATTTCACTCCACACACATTATTATAGCACATTTGTGATAATTAGTGAATCAATATTGGTATATTATTAGCTAAATTCATACTTTATTCAGATTTATTTACTTAGGGAGCCAGGCGTGGTGGCGCACGCTTGTAATCCCAGTACTTTGGGAGGCGGAGACTGGAGGATCCGGGTTCGTGGCCAGCCTCAGCTCTCTCG
>PVJS01004998.1:0-19623 GCA_004027185.1 Glis glis
CGCGATGAGGTTGGCCGCGAACTCGGATCCTCCGGTCTCCGCCTCCCAAAGTACTGGGATTACAAGCGTGCGCCACCACGCCCGGCTAAATTCTGGTTTTTAATGTTTATTTTAATGTATAGCTGGAATCCAAGATCCCACTAGGAAGTTAACCAGATTTTTTTGTTTCAAGAGTAGCTGGTTCCCAGAATGCCAGCAGAGGGCAGCAAAGCATAGACATTAACATGGACTAAACATTTTCTTCTTCTTGAAGAGCAAGATAGAAAATGTCATGCCATCTGATTTGGCTCAAGTGGGCTGTATGTAGCAGATGACAGTTCTTTTGTACAGGAAATTTAAGATTAAATGGACAGGGTCTTAGAACCTCAAGAGACTTGATAGCTCTATTTATTCAACACAAATGGAACAGTTACCAGGGTTTATGTTCATGGTGCATTTAAAGAAAAAGGCCACTCAAGCTGCTCATTCAATGAACATATCATCTATTGAGTAAATAGTCCACAATGTAAATTGAGTAACAAGTTTAATAAAGGCAAGAAAGATGGAAGACATAATGGTTACAATTAGAACAATGAGAACTCTTTCTTTCCCTCTTCCTCCTTTTCTTTCTTCTTCATCTTCTTCTCCTTTTCCTTCTTCCTCTTCTTCCTCTTCTTCTTCTCCACATCCTCAGCCTCATTCTCTGTCCCTTTCTCCCTTTCAGTCTCTCTTAGAACTTTTGTGTTCTTATTTTATGTCCCCTGGCTTCATCTTTCTGACTCCCACAGACACTAACCTAAAGCCTGTCATTCTGCTTCTTTAGCAAAGTTAAGTTGGGACAATCTCAAAGCACTCTAGAGTTCTTCAGGTGAAGCTGTGTGAGTTTGCTCACTAAGAACAAGAGAATCGGTTAGACGTGGCGGCATACCTGTAATCTCAGTACTTGAGAGGCTGGCAGGACAGTCGCAGGTTTGAGGCCAGTCTCAACAACTTAGTAAGACACTCTGCAACTTAATGAGACCCTGTTTCAAAATAAAATAGGTCTGTGGATGTAGCTTAGAGGTAGAATGCCTCTGGGTTCAATTCCCAGTAAAGCAAAAAAATAAGAGAAAGAACAAGATGATCAATCAGTAAAGTATAATCAACAGAGTTGCTATTATTGTTTTAATGGGCAAAACTCCACTACTACATTGAATAGTTTAGGAAATAAGCAATGTACTAGGTATTTCTATACCTCTAACTTAGAAAAATATTCATTATCTAAAGGAAGTTTAACAGTTGAAATAAGAGCTGAAAAAGCTAATAGACACAGAAAATGAAACTATTTTCTCCTGTCATTGGTATGAACAGGGGCATTGTGTTTGTAGAACTAAGAATCAAATAAAGAATAAAGACATACTTAGGAGTGCTCTATTCATACATTTATCAAACCACTGGGGGTATGAGATAATTGCTTTACAAATGGAAACCTTCTTTAAGCTATTCATCTGGTGGGAGGTCCTAGTGCCTGCTGGGAAATTTTGGAGACAAAGAACAATGAGATGTTTCCTCTCCATCAACAGCTTCTATTAGCCTCCTGATGTTTGGCTCAGTGTTGTCATTATGATCCTGCTGACATCAGCCACCCATCCAAAATAAGGAGTAGTGTTTTGGCTCAAGCAGTAAAAGGCAAGGGCTGGGAGGTTCTGTACCTGATATCCTTTCTGAGAATCAAGTGTGAGAAAGCCTGTTGTGCTGTGCTCTAGCTGTCTATTTGTGATGTTACTCAACTCAACAAATATCTAGTGAGTTTCTACTCTGGTACCAGTAATGCATTAGGCATTGCAGGTTTATAAAGAAACATTAGACAAGTCGTCTGCCCTTCAGAAGCCTTGATATGAAGAAAATATTTACAAAAACAAAATACAAGTGGCTCCTGTCAGGAAGGAAAGACAGTTTGGACGTTGAATGATTATTCTTGATATTGGCGAGGATAAAGAAAATTCCTCATGCATAGATACATACAGGATAATGTTCTACCTTGCTGCCTGTTATAATTTACATATCCCAAGTTGGCAAAATAAAATTACTCATCACTGTGTGCACATTCTGGCATTCTGATGAGTAGGCTCTTCTGCTTGGCTCATTTTGAAAATAAGGCAATCAGGATGTTGGGAGATTATGTGATTACACTAAGGCCAAAAGTGTTAGAAGTTAGAAAAAGTATTTGAATGCACACTCCATGAATTTTTGCCTCTTGTTCAGCACATAGTTGTGGGAGCCCTTTAGCAAATCTTCACTAATAGCTATCATGATAGTTTTGTTAAATACCCACTAAAATAAAAATGTCTACAAATTAAAAATTCATATTAAAGATGAAATGCTTGCTAAAGAAAATCCATAGAATGACAAAAACAGACTAGGTGGTTCCTGTACTGTGCCTTTGCTGAAATAAAATGATGAACTATCAAATTTGAAAATGAATGACTCTAAGCAATGTCTTTCTGCAATGAACATTTTTCACTGATGCTAAAACAGTATCAATGCTGTCAGTTTTCACCCTGGGAATCTGGAAGCTCTTCCAGAATAGGAATAATGTCTTGTCAACCTCTTAATACACTATACATTCATTTTGCTGGCTAGTGAGGGGGGATTTACTTGCCCCTAACTGACCATCAGTAGATTGGCCTCATGGGAAAGGAGCTGGTATTTAGGCAATTGGTGTAGGTAAAGAACAAAATTTGGACTTTAGTTTCCAGATGACACCAAAGGGAAGGGCGGTTACTTCACCTTCCATGATTGGTGATGTGGCTATCTTGGCTTCTATTTGCCACATTGTAACACTGCAACCATAAATACCTCAACACCATAGCACCCTAAAGATGAGCAGGCAGAATAGGATTGGAACCAAAGTTTTGTCTCTTCATACTGATTTTGTATCATGGTCCTTGACTATAGCAGGAGGGGAGTAATTGTTTTCTAATAATTCAGCTTAAAAACCCTACAGTGTTAGAGAATAGGAGTTCTAACCCTTAGAACTCTGAAGGCTGATTACAACCCACTAGAGCATAAAACAGGCAGCATGAGAGAAGGATACTGTCCATTCAGAAAAAAGGGATGCATTTAGGATAGCAAAGTGGTCAATCCAGTGGAGTGCTCCCTGGGTGAGTCATTCTGCAAATGATCCTCCCAAACTTCAAAATCATCCAGTTTCTAGGAAACGGACAGAAGAATTTGCTGTCCAAACGTTGATGTTCCTACACAATAATTTAACCATTGAGTGGGTTGGAAGGGATGTCACTTTCCTATTGAGATATCCAGAATCTTTCCCTCATATAAACTTACATAATGTATTTCCTTGAGGTAAGAATACTTGACATGAGGTCTATCCTCTTAACCATTTTTAAGTGTGTAAGACATTATTGTTGACTATAGATATGATACTGTATAACAGATCTCTAGAGCTTATTTATGTTGCTTAACTTTAACTTTGTGCTTAGTAATCCCCCACCTCACAGATCCTGGAAATCACCATTTTATTCTTATTCTATGAATTTGACAGTTTTAGATGCCTCATTGAGTGGAATCATGTAGCATTTGTGCTATGGCTGGATTATTTCACTTAGTGTAATGTCTTCAAAGTTCATCCAAGTTGCTTGTATTGTGAAATTTTCTTTCCTCTTTTTTTTTTTTTTGTACTAAGGATGGAACCTAGGTGCATTCTACCTCTGAGCTACACTTCTAGACCTATTTTTTAAACAGGATCTCACTAAGTTGATGAGGGTCTCTTTAAATTGCTAAGGCTGGCCTTGAACTTGTGAGCCTCCTAACTCAGTCTCCCAAGTATTGAGATTAAGCATGCACCACCATGCCTGGATCCTTCTTTTTTTTTTTTTTGCGGTACCGGGGATTGAACCCAGGGGCATTCTACCTCTACGCTACACCCCCGGCCCTATTTTTTATACTTTAGTTTGAAACCGGGTCTCATGAAGTTGCAGAGGGCCTCACTAAGTAGAGAGAGAGAGACAGGGAGAGAGAGAGAGAGAGCTGAAGCTGGCCGCGAACCCGTATCCTCCGGTCTCCACCTCCCAAAGTACTGGGATTACAAGCGTGCACCACCACGCCCGGCTGGATCCTTCTTTTTTAAAGCTGGGTAGTATTTCATAATATGCATATACTACCACCTATACTTTATCCATTATCTATTATTCGGTGATAGGTGGTTTCCACATCTTGGCTGTTGTGAATACTGCTTCAATGAGCATAGGAGTACCAATATCTCTTTGAGATTCTCATTTCAGTTCTTTTTGATAAGTACACAGACAGTAGGATTGCTGGATCATATGGCAATTATACTTTTAACTTCTTTGAAGAATTACCATACTGATTTCTATTGCTATTGACTACTTTTCATTCCTACCAGCAGTGTCTAAGGACTCAAATATCTCCATATCTTCATCAACAGATGTGGTATTCAGTTTTGTTTTAAAAGTCATCCTGATAAGTATGAGGTCATAGTTCATATGACTGGTGACATTGAGCATTTTTCTGTGTACCAGATGGTTGTTTCTCTGTCTTTTCATAGAAATGTTTATATAAGTCCGTATCCTGTTTTTAATTGGATTATTGGTTTATTATTGCGATTGAGTTGCAGGAATTTTATAAACATTTTGAAGATTAATCCCTTATCAGATATATGATATGCAAATGTTTTCTCCCATTCTGTAGGTTGTCTTTTTAATCTCAATTGTTTCTTCTGTTGTACTGAAACTCTTTCATTTGATGGAATTCCGTTTGCCTACTTTTGCTTTTGTTTTTGCTTTGGTGTCATAGTCATGGAATTGTAGCCAAGAACAATGTCATAAATGAAACTATTTCTGTTTTATTCCAGGAGTTTTACAGTTTCAAATTTATATTTAAGTCATAAATCCCTTTGGAGTTGATTTTTGTATATAGGATATAGTAAGAATCCAATTTCATTCTTTTATGTGAGGCTAACCATTTTCCCCCACTATTCTTTGTTGAAAGGACTATTCATTTTCCATTTGTGTATTCTTGGTGTGCTGTTGAAGATCAATTGACTCTATGTGTATTAATTAATTTATGGACTAGCTATTCTATGCTTTTGGTTTATATGTCTGTTTTTATGTCAGTACCATGCTGTTTTGATTACTGTAGCTTATTAATATATTCTGGAATCAGACAGTGTGATGCTTCCAGTTTTCTTCTTGCTCCATATTGGCTATTCATAGCCTTTTGTAGCTTCAAATGAATTGTTGAATTGTTTTTTCTACTACTATAATAAACAGCATTGGGATTTTGATAGGGATTGCATTAAATTTGTGGATTATTTTGAGTAGTTTGTACATATTAACAATATTAACTCTCCCAATCCAGTCACACAAGATGTATTTCCTTTTGTTTGGTTCTTATTTAATTTCTTTCATCAATAGTTTTAGTTTTTAGTATACAATATTTTTCTTCCTTAGTTTACTTTTAGGTATTTTATTCTTTTTGGCGCTATTATAAATGAAATGTTTTTTAAATTTCCTGCTCATTGTTAGTATATAGAATTACAGCTTATTTTTGGATGTTAGTTTTACATCATGCGACTTTACTGAATTTATCAGTTTGAATAGTTTTTTTGGAGGAGTCTTTGGTGTTTTCTATATATAGAATCATATCATCAGCAGACACTGATTTTTTCCTTTGAGATTTTGATGACTTTAATATTCTTTCTTTCTTTCTTCCTCATTTCTCTGGCTAGGACTCCCAGTACTATGTTGAATAAAAGTCCCCAAAGTGGGCATCCTTGTCTTGTTCCTGATCTTAGAGGAAAAGCTTCCAGTTTTTTATGCTTGGCTATTATATTATCTATGAGTGTTTCATTTATAGCCTTTATTATGTTAACAAACTTTCCCTTTATTCCTAGTTTGCTGAGAGTTTTTATTATGAAAGTATGTAGAATTTTTTAAATGATTTTTCTTCATGTATTGTAATGAACATATGATTTTATAACTTGTCTGCTAATGTGTGTTACAGTAATTTATTTTTATGCATTAAAAATCCTTATATCCCAGTGATAAATCCCAGTTGATTATGGTGTATGATGTTTTTTATGTGCTCCAGCATTTGATTTTCTAGTATTTTGTTGAGGATCCTTACATCCATGTTCGTCTGGGTTATTTGCCTATAGTTTTCTGTTTTTGGTGGTGTTTTGTCTGCATTGCTATCAGGGTAAAGTTAGTCTCATAAAAATAATTTGTAAGTGTTTTCTCCTCTTAACTACTTGTAAGAATTTCAGAAGGAGAAGAATTGCTTTAATTCTTCTTTTTCTTTCTTTCCTTTTTTCTTTTTTCTTTTCTTCCTTTTCGTGCTAGGGATCAAACCCAGGGCCTCAGTACATGCATAGCATTCTACCCCTGAGCTACAACTTGAGTCCTAGGTATTTTTAAATTTCTTGTTTGATTCTTTGACTCAATAATTATTGAAGAGATTCTTACTTAATTTGCATGTACTTGTGAATTTTTCAGGTTTCCTTTTGCTACCAATCTTCTTAAATTATTAAGACTGGTTTAGTTGTCTAACATGTGCTCTATCCTGGAGAAAGATCTGTATGTGCATGAGAAGAATGTTTTGATATTGAGTAGAATGTTCTTTAATATGTCTGTTATGTCCACTTGATCTATAGTGTTGTTCAAGTCCTCAGTTTCCTTATCATCTTCTATCTGCATGTGTTGTTCAATTAATAGAAGTGGGTTATTGATGTCTACTTCTATTAATATATTGCTTCCTATTCTTTTTTTTTTTTGTGCTACCGGGGATTGAACCCAGGGGCATTCTACCTCCGCGCTATACCCCTGGCCCTATTTTTTATACTTTATTTTGAAACCGGGTCTCACAAAGTTGCATAGGGCCTCACTAGGTAGAGAGAGAGAGAGACAGGGAGAGGGAGGGAGAGAGAGAAAGAGAGAGAGAGAGAGAGAGAGAGAGAGAGACAGGGAAAGAGAGAGAGAGAGAGAGAGAGAGAGAGCTGAGGCTGGCCGCGAACCTGGATCCTCCAGTCTCCGCCTCCCAAAGTACTGGGATTACAAGCGTGCGCCGCCACGCCCGGCCCCTATTCTTTCTTAAGTTCTGTCAGTGTTTGCCTTTTATATTTAAGTGGTCTGGTGTGGGGTGCAATAATTTATATTTATAATTTTTATAAATATAAATTTTATATTTATAATTTTTATAAATATAAATTTTATATTTATATTTATATTTATATTTATATAATTTATATAAATATAAATTTTATAAATATATTTATAATTATAACATCATCCTGGTAAGTTGAAATTTTTCTCATTACATAATGGCCTTCTTTGTTTTTTGTGACAGGTTTAGACTTTGTCTGTTTCATCTGATGTACATGTAGCCACCAATGCATTCTCTTGGTTATCATACAGTATCTTTTTCTATCTCTTTACTTTCAGCCTATATGTGCCCTAAATCTAAAGTGAGTCTCTTGAAGCCAACATGTAGTTGAGTGTTATGCATATGTGTATTTATTTTTATTCAGGTACTCTTTGCTCTTGATTGCAGAGTTTAACACCTTTACATTTAAAGTAACTACGAATCAGAAGGATTTACTATTGTCATTTTATTAATAGTTTTCTGTTAGTCATGCAGTTCTTTTATCTGCCTTTTCCTTTCTTGCTGTCTCTCTGTGTGAGTGTTTGTATTTATGTCTTTTGATTCATTTATTTTTCTTTTGCATAATTCCTATAGGTGTGTATATGTGGTGTGTGTGTGTGTGTGTGTGTGTGTGTGTGTGTGTATTTTTGGTTATATATTATGATTATTCTATTTTATGCTAACAAAAACTTACCTTCAATATCATACAAAAATTTCACATTTTAGCTTATCCTTCCCAGACACATGTAATTATTGTCACAATTTACATTCATTTGTGTTGTCTATATTGTGATGTATCTTAAGTCATAATTATTTTTAATACCTTTGTCTTACAATTTTATGCTATAATTAAAGCTGATGTACCCACCGCCATTACATTAATAAAGTTTCTGTATTTATGTGTTTACTTATGGACTTTATAATTCTTCTATTCTCATATTGCTATTTAGCATCCTTAAATTACAACTCAAAGAACTTTCTTTAGCATTTTTTATAAGGGGGTCTAGTGATGGATTACATTAGCATATGTTTGTTTGTTAGGGAGTCGCTGTCTCTTCATTTTTGAAGGATAGTTTTGTTAAGTATAATATTCATGATTGGATTTTCTTTCAGCATTTTCAATATATTACCCTCTTCTTTCTAGCCTTTGAAGCTTCAGTTGGAAATTTCTCATATAATCTTACGGAGTTTTTCTTGCTTGTCACAAGTCACTTTTCCCTTACTGCTTTCAAAATTCTCTTTCTCTTTGCATTTTGACAATTTTATTATACTATTTCTTAGGGTGGGTTTCTTTGGTTTCATTTTATTTTGGTCCTCTTCAGCTTCTAAGATTTGGGTATCCAATTGCTTTATCAGATTTAGAAAGTCCCACCCATTACTTCTTTGGTTAAGCTTCCTGGTCTTTTCTCTTCTCTTTCTTGGACTCCATAATGTGTATCTGTTTAGGGTCCCATGAGTTCCTTAGCTTTTTTCATTTTTATTGTTTTACTCATCTATCTGAATTATTTTAAAGTTTGCTGGTTATTTCTTTTGCTTAATTTAGTCTTCCATCAAAACCCTCAAGTGAATTTTCCAATTCAGTTATTGTGTTCTTCATTTTCATGATTTTTGTTTGGTACTTTTTAATATTTTCTATCCTATTGTTGAAGTTCCTGCTTTTTTCCTTTATCTCTATAAACAGTTTTATATAGCAGTTATTTTGCATTACCTCCCAGATAAATCATATAACAGCATTTTATCAGGGTCACTTTCTGAAGACTTACCTTGTTCCATTATGGAACATTTTAGCTTGATCTTTCATTTTTCTTGGCTCTCTTGTTTTGGTGTCTATATAAGAGATAATGCAGGACTCTTGAGAATCTTCACAGACTGGCCAGAGGGTTTGGAAGCTTCTACCAACTCTTTCTGTCCCCAGGGAGAAGCAGGCTACTATAGTTTTTGTCCACTCATCCTATGATGAACTTGGAGATGAGGAGGGGAAGTGATAATGTCTACCAGTCCAAATTATTTTCTACATTCTTTACCAGGTGGCTAGACTGTGCCAGACTTACCAAGACTCCAAGACCACCAAGACAGATGCCAGTTCTTTGGGTGGCCCCAGAGAAGTTGGAGTGTTGGATAGATGAACTCCTTCCCTAGTACTAAGAAATGCATTTGTTTTTTCCCCCACTCACTCTATGCATAACAAGGGGAAGAACTGTGGTACTGCTGCCCAAGCCACTCTCTCCATTCTCCCTCATACAAGACAAAAGCCAGTGTTTGGGAAGCACCCTCACAAGAGTTGGGGTGGTAGACACATAATCCACTCTTCCCTCTCTTGGGCAAAGCTTGGAGCTAGAAGTTTCTTCCTGATAATATGGTGCTGTGTCAAGGGTCAAGATTCTGGAGAGAGAGTCTTCAGAGTCTCCCCATAAATTTCAGTGAATCTGGTTTCCAGTTTGACTGGGGTACAGGTGATTAGTTCTTGTATTTCTTACCAAGGAATTTGTTCACAAATTTTTGCTGAATTGTGTGCTTGTAGGTAGAAGAAGGGTCCAGATCTTCCTACTTTGCTATCTTGCTGACATCACTTTTCAGATTAATGTGTCGGGAACTCTGAGAAGCCCCAAAGTGAGTGAGTGAGTGTGTGTGTGAGTGTGTGTGTGTGTGTGTGCACATGTGTGTGTGTGCACATGTGTGTGTGTGTGTGTGTGTGTGTGTGTGCACACTCACACATGCACATGAGAAAGAAATCCAGAACAACTGAATCAAAGACAAACTGCATTGTTACAGCCCTTGACTTTACTGGAGGCTGACTGGATTTCTTTCTTAATGCTGTCTTAGCAACAGCCTTGTCTGTTAGGAATCCATCTCCTTTGATCTGCACCTCAGAGACCCGAGACTTGGAAAGTGATAGACAATCCCTGAGAGTACCACAAAGATGTATAGTGCCCTAACCATATAAACTGCTCTATACATTTTTTTTCTGTATCCAAACTTCATCATGTGATTGTCAAATCTGAAGGCGCCCTGTGAAAAGGGATGAGCAAGCTACAAACACAATTTGGAAGGCAATTCTATTTGCTGGCTATCACTGATCCACCCACCCCAAATTACACCCATTCTCATACACCCCACTCATGTGATACAGCAGTTCCAAATCTAAATATCTGCATCAAACATCCCATGTTGGCCATCCTCACCTGGGTTATGACTGTAGATCAGTGCATTCAACTGCCACGGGGTCATGGGTGTGCACATGTGTGGTGATACATGACCTCTGACAAGGTAGAACGGATCTTGCATAAAATAAAAGTGTCAGAGACTCCCAAGTGCACTCTTGTGGGTTTCTGATTCATGAATGGACTTATTGGACTCAGAAAAGCTATTATTCTTACGGTTACAGTTTATTACAGTGAAAGGATATAAATTAATACTTTTTGTACTAGGGATAGAAGCCAGGGGCACTCTAACTCTGAGACACACACCCAGCCCTATTTTATTTTTATTTTGAAACAGAATCTCCCTAAGTTTCTGAGGGTCTCTCTAAGCTGCTGAGGCTGGCCTTGAACCTGTGGCCCTCCTATCTCATCCTCCCAAATACTGGGATTATAGGTGTGTGCCACCACTCCTGGTCAGATTAAGATTTAAAAAGATAACCTGTGGACATGGAGTGAAGTTCTTGAGCAACCAGGTAGAAACTTCCAGGTGTCTCCTCTCAGCAGGTGTCTCCTCTCAGCAGTATCACACAGGAACACGATTCTTTCCACAACAATCTGTGACAACATGTTCCAGGTTTTGTAAACCAGGGAGGTTCATTCAAGCTTGTGTGTAGGGTTTTTATGAGGACCATTGATGTAGGCATGCATGATTGACTTTAGCTTCTCAGACTCCTATTTGTGTGAGTGAGTGCACGGTATGCGCGTGCGCACGCGCGTGCGCGCGCGCACACACACACACACACACACACACACACACGCCAGAGCAAAACCAGGCATTTTCCATAAAACATACTGTTAGGATAAATGTATCTGCTCAAAAACACAGCACAAACACAAAGCTTTAGGCACACAAGGCATTTTCATCATGCAGAAAATTCCCAGAGCTTAGAGGTTCCTCACAGAAGCTGACTAAAGGGCAGATGTGAAGAAAAGTCCTTCTTAGGAATTTGCAAAATTTGAGCAACCCAGTTCTGTGGAACTGGGTTGAACCTTTCCAGTCTTGAAGGAAACTCCCAGCATTATGAGAGGTCAGAAGACAATGAATATCAATTTGTCTTGTACTTACAGTCTTGCAAGATGATTTTCACCAGGGATGCATTGAATTCAATATATGCATCCCTGAAAAATGGTGACCTTTCAGCTACTCTCTCTGATATTGGGCTTGCCATCCAGGACTGGAAGTAGAAAGCTGGTAGCTGGTAGCCATTATGGAGTTGGCTAATAACATCGTTATGTTCCTGGGACATCCTGCATGTCTAGTGAATAACATTGAATTGTATCACCAATATCTGCTAAATAAACTATCAACAATGGATGCATAGTAAGCAACTGAGCAGGGCTGCAGCTCTTCCTTCTCCAGTGTTTGGAGGAGATTTGGGAGGATTCTATTTCCCAGGCTAATTCTGCAGCTTTGCTGCACTTCCCCACCTTGGCATCGTGCAACTCCTGGGCTTCTCTTATCAAAGGGCCCTCCAGTTTGTTTGGGGAGAACATGTCTTGCTTCCTGGAGCAGGTTACCTGGCCATTCCTAACCAAACCCTGGGTTTTCTACATCAGTCTCAATGACTACTTATAGCTCTTATGGGTTAAGATGATACAGCTTTCTGGCAGAGGGAGGGATGACATTTGGAACCCACCATCTGGGATTAGGAGGGTGAACTAAGAGAAGCCAAGTATGACTCTGCGGGTTGGTCTCACCTGAAAAATAAATGGTTCTTTTTGAATTTCAATAAAGAAGGCTTAAAGAAATTGAACCTGGTGAACTATAAGATCACATCAGAGTGAGGCTGCTGCTTTGCTAGTCATGAGTTAATACTGTTGTCAATTTGCTATGTTACACAGGTAGCCCCCTGCCCAAGCTATGAATTCTGAGCTAGCAGCAAAGGATTGGAGCCAAATTATTAATACATCATTTTGCTATTGAATCCTGATTGCTAATGCCAATAAGCGGGGTGGGGGGATCTGTCCTGGTAACTTAACAAGTTCTGTGTAACTTAAAAATCCACACAACCCAAGTACACCCCCTCCTACATCATGTGCAACCCCCGCAGGCTTCTGTGTGCTGTCCCAGAATACAATGCAGCCATAGAGACCTCCAGTCCTTTCTATCAATCCTGCCTGCATAGGTTTCCCTCAGTGGATTCTGTTCTAAAATAACTGGGTGGGTTTTAGAAGCCCGACTAAAGGATTTTTATCTTGGCCATTCGTTTTGTTTGTGTCTTGTTTATTTGCATGACACAATTCTAAGCTAAGGCTCAGGGATGTAGTGGCAAACAGTATTTATTTTTTGAAAGCACAACTTATTAGTATTAAATATGCTCTGTAGATAGGGACAAAAGTTCATTACAGATGCCTCTTGCCTTAAGATAGAGTTATGTCCTGAGAAAACCGTTGTAAGTTGAACATATAAGTCAAAAATGCACTTAATACGTCTAAACTGCTGAACCTCATAGGTTAACAACACAGTGTATTGTAGAGTGTCAGTTGTTCACCCTTAGGATCACATGGCTGATGAGAAGTTGGGGCTCAAGGCTGTTGTCCAGCGTCATGAAAGAGTATTATTCCACTCATCATTAGCCCACAATGCAATCAAAATTTAAAAATCAAAGTACAGATTCTACTGAATGTGTATTGCTTTTATACTGTGGTAAAGTTGAAAAGCCACAAGTTGAACCATTGCAAGTTGAGAGCCATCTGTATTCTTTTTTGTGTGTGTGTGTGGTACCGAGGGTTGAACCCAGGGGTGTTCTACCTCCGAGCTACACCCCCGGCCCTACTTTTTATCCTTTATTTTGAAACTGGGTCTCACGAAGTTGTAGAGGGCCTCACTAAGTAGCTGAGGCTGGCCGCAAATCTGGATCCTCTGGTCTCAGCCTTCCAAGTACTGGGATTACAAGCGTGCGCCACCACGCCCGGCTGAGCCATCTGTATTCTTAAACGAGATTTGCTATTTTCTCCCTTTTCTGTGATGGAAGCAAATTTTAAATCCTTTAAATCACTTTTGAGTATCTGGAAAAGTGGTTAATAACACTTGGTTGCTGGAGTCTTGGGATTATTAATTAGTTTTCATATTATTAACAAAGCACTTAAAAGGTAAATAGAATAGTGAAAAGTACTAAACACACCCCTCAGAAAAATATATTTTAGAAGTATATACTTCCTTCTTTCTCTTCCATTCATTTTGTACCAACTGGAAGTCCATTTCATTCTTGAGATGATATCTTCAAAAGAAGAGAGTTTAAAAACTGAATTTAAATGCCAAATTTGTAGATAATGTGCATTGATAGTCAATTTTCTACCAAGTTAAAATTTCTAAGAACTTACCTATGGCACATAGAGCTTTCAATGTGATTTGTATGTTGTATTGCTTTATTATGCACTGTTGAGAAAAGTCTATAAAATATTACAGTTGGCAACCATTTACATCTGGGAACCAAGTAATTTGCACACTTATGATATGCTACTTTCTAAAGATAAGAGGAAAGAAAGCCTCAGGACCCATCCCACAAAAAGGGACAAGTTAGAAATCTCATGGCTTAGGGGATCAGAGTACTGGAATAGATTTTATACAGTTCAATTTTTTTTTACTTATATATCCACTGAAAGAGAGCTTGCTCTGTAAAAACCCTATAAGCACTGAACTGTTTATTTCTGAATGAGGCTCTAGGGAATAATCTCATAAGAAACATGTCTTGCTTTTGTAGAAAACCCAAAGGCATAGTATTCATAAAACATTATCCCAACGTGGGCAAAAAATGGCAACCAATTGTGAATTCATCAAAAATTGGAAAGGAAGAGCTTGATGACTGAAAAACTTTTGTCCTTTGCCTCCTGATTTTCCCAAATGCAAAAAAATTCATAATTTTATGGTTTAAAGAGATTGATAGTCCTTTCTCCCTCACCCTTTCTTTGTTCCTACACAGCTGTTCTCTAGTTCCCACCTGACTACCCAAGTAAGCAAAACTCACTACAGATCCTGAAGGCTTTGTAAGTTATAGGTTGGAACTTTTAGGTCCTGTCATCTCTATCACATGCTTTGTGAATAATAATTCTTATTATAGGTATACCTCATAATGTTTAACTATAGTATAGGAGCACACAGATCAGTTGTAAGGTGTCCGGTAGTGAAGTGTTTTAGTAATTGATTTTCTTATAAATTATAGTAGAATCAAAGTCATGTTCACTGACTTGCATTTGCTTTGCAGAATAAGAGATAAAGGATTGGAATTACAACGTGGTGGTAGCATTGAGCATAACTCCAAGCTCATGCGTCAGCCTAGAGAGTATTACATGGGTGGCCTTTATCCATGGAATGTTTTAATGCAATTAAATTAATTTATAAATTAATTAAATTAAAAATATATTAATATATGGCTTGAGCAAGAATACATTGCTCAAATTAATTTAATTCATCAATTCAGAACCATTGTTCTGAATATCCTGTCCTCTTGGTTTGATGGAAATGCAGGCACATATTCTTTAATCTAAGCCTTAAGAGTTTCCTTCCTGACTCCTCTATGTTTCTTATTTTAATCTTTCAGGGCCCTCTACATGAGCAGCTCCTTCTGGTTCTTTTTTATTCAGCTCACGAGTTGGCACAAGACAGACTTGGGTCATAACTGCAGAAAGACAGAGCAAGGTTAGGGTTTCAAGCAATTTCAGGAAGAAGATAATAAATTTTACAAAATATTTTTGGCAGAATTTAATTCATGAAAAAATACTTCTTACACTGACAGGATAAAGTGATGAAAATAGCGCCATGATGATTGGTAGTTGCAAAAAATAAAGAAGTATCTCCTTTCATGAAGAGTGTTAGGCTTCTGGTGCATTTAGAGCGATGATGGGAAAGGTCAGAGGGAGTATGGAGATACTCAGGTAAAGTTACCAAATACCCAACATGGTGTCATTGTATCGATGGCTCAGAAAGTTGGTCAAAGAAATGGAGATAACCTTATTATATGACCACGGAAAGCATCATATTGCATCACAGAAGTACATATTTGAGGGAGTGTTTTTGCTGTTAACAGTAGAGCTGTGGGATCATTTTTCTAGGCAACCTGAGAACCTGTATCTTTTAAGTAAATACGCTGCAGGACATTAAGATTTCTATTCCTCTGGCATCTTGTAAGTATTAACCACTGCAGAAGTAGACAGTGGTGATCAAAAGAGCCACAGAAATTACAAATGAAAAGAAAAATTCGAGCTAGTCATCAAGATGATTTATTCTATTCAGGAGGCCCTATAGGCAAATCCTTTTATTGGATACTATAATTGGGGAATTTCCTGTGGTGTGCGAGTTCTCTGACACACATTCAATTTTTCCATGAAAAGAATCAGAAGGAAGGAGCAGTACTGTCCTGCTGCTTCTCAAATTAACTGTATTAAATTACCATGACGAGATTTTTGGTCTATAAGCTGACCTTGAAGGATGATACATTTGACCAGGGTCAAAAATTTGAATATTTTATATCCATGCCCATGTAACCTTACTGCAGAAACACTGAGAACAAAATCAGTTGGGAGTTTGTTATTATGGCCTGGGATATTTGTTATATTTTCTGTACATTTGTAGTATAGAAAATTGAAAACCCAAATCTGACAGCTTCCATGCTAGAACTTTCTGCCACTTTCCCATCTCCCTCTCCCTTTTCCCACTTCTATTTTTTTGTTGATGCTTCCCTTCTAAATTTAAAGATACATTATTATTATTATTATTATTATTATTATTAATCATTTCCACATTAGACCTTGTGGAACTGTTCTTTTTAGAAGGTGGGCATTCCAGGCTTTCATCAAGAATTTAAAGTAGCTGGGGGAGTGGGTCAGTGATAGAGCACTTGCCTGGCATGTGTAAAGCCCTCAGTTCCATGCCCAGCACTGGGGGTAGGGATGGGGGAGAAGTGAAGGAAAGTTATGCAGAAGAAAATGCATTGTAATTGTGGAACCTTAAAACCAACATATAAAATAGAGCAATATTGTTACTATATAGAGACAACAGGTCCCGAGCTTATAAGATTTGCCTGTACTCTAGTGACAGGTGTTAGTATATGTTGCTGGAGAGATGTAACAGGCAACAGAGAGGCTGGTCTGTTATGGACCCATAGGAAGAGGCAAATGCTAACTGTAGCCACCGTGGCTTGAACAAGAATACACTGCCCAAGAACACAGCATCTGTCTGGTTCGAGTGGCAGTTAGGAAGCTAGGATGGAGGAAAAAGATAAAATGTTCTTAGATGCTTGAAATCTTCATTGGCATTAGGGTAACAAGCACTCTACATGTTCTGGTCCCATACTAACCAGGTAACCCTCCGATCATGATTTGACTTTCCATGAACCTTGCCTATGAAGAGATAACATGTCAACTGCAGAATTTCACCTATCCAATGGCTTTGTCAGTTATAAATTAAAGCTTTCATATTATGCCAGAAAACTGAAATGCAGGTTTTAACTTGCCATCCTCTGGTGTTGCCTACAGGGGTAGTCAGTACATATTAAAAAGAAGACTCTAGTGTCTTTTATCTCGGCAAGAATAATCTTTCTCCTTCATGGAGAAATTTGGCAGTCTGGCTTTAAACTGACATCTCTTTCATTTAGTTAGTGTGAATCTGTTCCTAGAGGTAGAATCAGGTCACAAAGAGGTAAAATCAGGCTTGTTAGCCCTTGAGGCTAGGGTATCCTGACTCCAGATGGGCACATCACCAATCCTATAACACCCTGCTTGTTGCTGTTTCACCAAGCAATATGTTCTCCTTACAGACTCATGTTATATCCTCAACCATTTTTATTTTACTTTTTATGAAAAATGTTAAGCATCGTTAACGAATAGGGAGATACAAATCAAAACTACATTGAGATTCTTGTTAAATTGCAGAGGGTCTCACTAAGTTGCTGAAGATGACCTGGAACCTGAAATCCTCCTATTTTAGCCTCCCAAGTCCTAGGATTACAGGCATGTGCCACCACATCTGGCTTCATATTCTCTTTCTTATTCAAAAGCACTGCTCAGAACTATTTAGAATGAATTAGCTTATTTCAGTGATCCAATTAATTTTCTTACTATTGAATGTTTGTATTGTACAATATTCAAACAATGAATGATGTTGCATGTGACATTTAATCATCAAGAAGATCCAGGATCTCCAAAGCAATACTGAGCAAAAAGAATAATTCTGGAGGTATCACAATACCCAATTCCAAATTATACTACAGAGCTGTAATAACAAAAACAGCATGATGTTGGATAAGAAGAGACACATTCATAGTTTCCCAAATTGGGCAAATCTCCCCCTCCCAGAGGGTGATGGAACTAAATATAGGTGCATAAAACATGAAAATTTGTCACTGCCTCTTTCTGTTTACTTGCTTTAATAATGTAGATATATAGGGTCAGGTGCTGATTAACTTTTTCTGAAAAGGGGATGGTAAGACGATGAGTTTGGGAACCTCTGAATTAAAGACACAGAAACAAACCCATACAGATAGAATCTCTTATTCTTGACGAAGTTCCAAAAACATATGTTGGACAAAAGACAGTCTTTTTAAAAACATACTTTTATTGGTGGATCGTAATTATACATCATATTTTGGTTTAGTGTGATAGAAATATACATGCACACAGTAACCTGTGTGTTTCCCTCCAAATCCAATTCTGCTTCCTCCCTCTCCTTGTTCATAACATTGAAATTAGTATTGTAGCTTCACAGATATACATAGGATTGTCCGAACTGTTTCTTTAATCAGGTCTCCCTTCTCTCCTCTCCATATTCCTTTCTGAATCCCCTTCCACTGTTCTACTGGTGTCGGTCCTTATTTATCTGGTCACTTTTGTTTCCTAATTTTTCTCTAGCTTCCTATGTTTTCTCTCATATGTAGAATAAACAGTCTTTTTAACAAATGGTCCTGAGAGAACTGGATATCTATATGTGGAAAACTGAACCAGATTCCTGTCTCTCATCCTGAACACAAGTTAACTAAAATAGATCAAAGATCTAGGAATTAGACCAGAAACTTTGCAACTGCAAGAAGAAAACACAGGGTTAAAACTCCCACATATAGGCTCAGGGAACAACTTCATTAGGACTTCTAAAGCTCAGGAAATACCAAGAATCAATAAATGGAATGACATCAAATTAAAAAGCTTCTGTGCAGCAAAGGAAACAATAGTGCAGAGAGAGTCTACAGAATGGGAGACAATCTTTGCCAGCTAGTCTTCCGATAGAGGGTTAATATCCAGAATATATAAAGAACTCAAAAAACTTACCACCAAAAAAACCCCCAATCAATAAATGGACACAGTAAACGAACAGACACTTCTTTTTTTTTTTTTTTGCAGTACCCGGGATTGAACGCAGGGGCGTTCTACCTCCGCACTACACCCCCGGCCCTATTTTTTATACTTTATTTTGAAACCGGGTCTCACGAAGTTACAGAGGGCCTCACTAAGGAGAGAGAGAGAGAGAGAGAGAGAGAGAGACAGGGAGAGAGAGCGAGAGAGCTGGCCGTGAACCCGGATCCTCCGGTCTCCGCCTCCCAAAGTACTGGGATTACAAGTGTGCGCCACCATGCCCGGCTCAGACACTTCTTAAAAGAAGTACAAATGGCCAACACACATGTGAAAAAAATGTTCAACATCTTTTGCAATCAGGAAAATGCAAATCAAAACTACATCGAGATTCCATTTAACTCCAGTTAGAATGGCAATCATTAATAATACCAGCAATAATAAATGCTGGACAGGATGCAAGAAAATAGGAACCCTTATACACTGTTGGTGGGATTTACCCACCAACCACTATGGACATCAGTGTGGAGATTTTTCAAAAGACTAGGAATAGAACCACCATACAACCCAGCTATGCCATTTTTTGGTATTCCCAAAACAAAATCAGCTTACTATAGTGATACATACATACTCATGTTTATCACAACACAATTCACAATAGCCAAGTTATGGAACCAGTCAAGGTATCTGTCAACAGATGAATGGATTAAAAATGTGCATGTATATGTCATATATACATTTATATATATGTATGTATAGACACATATGTACATGGATACATATATATGCATATACACACATACACATACAATGGAGTTTTTTCAGCCATTAATAAGAGCAACATCATGTCATTTATAGGAAAATGAATAGTATTTGAGAGCATCATGTTATGCAAAATAAGGCAGACTCAGAAAGTCAAGGGTCATATGTTTTCTCTCACATGTGGAAGGTAAAGGGTAAAGGGAAAAAAGGGGTATCTCAAGAAAATAGAAGGAAGATCAGTAGG
>PVJS01004998.1:19723-66356 GCA_004027185.1 Glis glis
GGGAGGAAAAGAGGGTGTGACATGAAGCTGATCAAATGTTATGTGTAGAGCCGGGCGTGGTGGCGCACGCTTGTAATCCCAGTACTTTGGGAGGCGGAGACCGGAGGATCCGGGTTCGTGGCCAGCCTCAGCTCTCTTGCTCTCTCTCTCTCCCTGTCTCTCTCTCTCTCTCTCTCTCTCTCTCTCTCTCTCTTCTTAGTGAGGCCCTCCGCAACTTTGTGAGACCAGGTTTCAAAATAAAGTATAAAAAATAGGGCCGGGGGCGTAGTGCGGAGGTAGAATGCCCCTGCGTTCAATCCCCGGTACTGCAAAAAAAAAATGTTATGTGAATATACAAATGTACCACAATAAAACCCACTATTCTGTATAATCATTACACACCCATAAAAATTCTAAAAATTTGTCAATTTGGAAAATAAAAAGATTTTGCTTTCCAGAGACACTTTTATAAATGGATTTAAAATCCCCAACACTGACTCAAAGATGGAAATAAATATTCTACAATGGTAATATACACACGATCTAATTCAATTTGCAAAGCAAACATGTAGAGAAGTATAGATTATATTCCCAGTGATGTTTGAGAAACCTGAGATTCACCCAAAGTAAATGACTCATCCAGGTTTTGGAGCAATTTTTTTCTGATGATAAAGCTGGGGATTATTTGTTTGTTTTCCTTTAGGCCTAGACCTAGATGGAGGAATTCAGGGGTGTGTGTGTGTGTGTGTGTGTGTGTGTGTGTGTGTGTGTGTGTGTGAAGTTGGTGGTGGTAAGATGTGTGAATACAGGAGCAGAACAAAGCTAAAGTTAACAGATGGTTCCTGTTGGTTGTGCAATAAACATCTGATTCGTGAATGGCACATCATTGGGATCTTAGTAAAGCACCCCTCTATTTCCTTCACTTTGTGCTAATGTTTATGTCAAAGTGAAAAATTCTAAACATGGCACAATCATGATAGTGCTTAGCCAATACAAAGTCCTATGACAGAATGGCAGGTAAATATTTATACTATAGTTTTAATAGGTAACATTTAGCTAGATGCGAGTAGTTGCCATGTATATAAACATTGTAGGCATTTTTCTATGGTGTCATATACATAGCATATAACATTAAGATGACTCTACCCTCACCATTACAAACAATTTGAATTGCAAATAAGATTGAATTGCACAGTTCAGAGAACTTTTTATTTCTAAATTACTACATTACTTGAGTCTTAAATTATAATGCTGTTGGTTTGGTTAGGTGTCTAACAAAAAAGAGAAGAGAAATAGGTTTGATTTTAAGAAAAGGGAGGTGAAGTTAAGTGCTATCTAGAAAGGGAGGGACTTTATACAAGCTAAAGGGTAGGATTTGAAAGGAAGAGCCACCAGGTCAATGAGAAACAATGGACTGGGAAAAGACAACTTTCCCCACTAAATAAGACTGTAAATTATAGAATCTTTAAAAGCAAAATGGCTATTCATAAATGTTAACCTTACAGTATTAATTTATTAATGCATCTTTCTCTGGATCCCATTTATCAAAATAGGTTTTCTTGACAATCAACAAAATACCACCATTAATAAAGCCAGAGACATGATTTCTGCTTTGGATCTTTTCTTTCTGTCATCTTACAATTGATTTATATGAAAGTCATCCTTTATTAAAGGGAGGAGTCTATGCCTGTTTCCATCAATAAACGGGTGGCACCCAGACATCAGTCTTTAGGGTCAGCCCAGCATAAACTTCTTACTAATCTAAATGAAAAGTAGTTAGTTTTTTATAAAGTTCATAAAGCACATAAAATACACTGTCCTTTATTAAAACATTTTGCATTAATTTTTTGCATCAAAATTTTGCATTACGAATTGATTATAATAAATGGAGATTTTAAAATACCTTTACTGAAAAAATTTAAAGACAATACTATACTATCTGGTATCATTCTATTACATTTTTTTTGTGTGTGTGGTACTGGGGATTAAACCCAGGGACATTCTACCTCTGAGCTACACCCCCAGCTCTATTTTATTTATTTTTTTTAATTTTTGGAACAGGTTCTCACAAGGTTGCAGACAGCCTCACTAAGTAGCTGAGGCCTACTGAGAATCTGCTATCTCCTGTCTCAGCCTCCTAAGTACTGGGATGACAGGTGTGCACCACCACACCTGGCCTATTACAATTTTTAAAAATTTTATACTGGTTTATAAGTTCCATAAATGTAGGAAATTTTTGTCCATGAAATCTGGAAGTAAAGAAACCTTGTGGGAGAATATTTAGAATGTAGAAACACAAAGAAGAAAAACATAAGCAGAACATCCCTTCCCCACCTTCACACAGAACATTTGCAATGATTTGGTGGTAACCAGGAGTCAGAGCACCCACATTTTTGCAGGCTTCCACCCTTAATTAGAAATTAGAAAACTTTGCAAATAGAGCAATAGTTTCTCCAAATGAAGAGAGTAAATATTACTAGAAGGGGGTGTACAGATGGATAAGATTAAGTGGGTTTTTGAGGTGATACTATATTTTACTACAAATTTAAAAGGACACATTTTGTTTAAGAAGCATTTTTTAAAAGACAGCATTACTTTGTTTTAGTGTAGTAGAAAGTCTATGAAATTAGAATTAAACAGACATTTAGTAGAAAAAATATTTAGAACCAGATGCTATGCAAATGTGATGGTGTTCTTTACTTAGTATTGTTTCTTAATTAATCATTAATTATTATATAATACTAATTCCATGGTAATCATTTGTAAATAAGTAATATATTATACTACTTATATGAAAATTCTTATTAGTCAAAAATTTTGTTAAATAAGTATTTGCTATTAAATAACCTTACATATTTCATCCATCCACTCATCTACTCATCCATCAAACATTTAATAGATACCTATTGTATACTACAGATACAAAGATAAAACAGTGAGGAGATAAACAGGAGAACATCAAATTAGCACAAAGTAGTATATAAGAAGCAGAGATAGAAATAGTTTGTAGAGGGAACACATAAAGTGTTTCTTGGCGATATCATGGAATGCTTCTGGAGGTGGACATATTTGAGTCAGTAGTGTATGAAGAGTAAAGTTTTCTCTCATGAATGTGAAAGTGTGGGAGGAAGGGATGTACTTCTTGGAGAGGTGAGAAATGAGACATAAGATAATTCAGTCAACTGAGAAGGTGTAGTTAAGAATGAGAGGGGGAAAGATTTTGTGTTCCATTTGAGAAACTAAAAGAAGCTTAGCATGCCCAACGTTTTTGTTGCCTGTGGGAAGATGATGGTTGCAAAGGGATGCTGGTATGCAGAGATTGAGTTCCATGCAAAGGAATTTGGGGTTGTTGGCCTAGGGAAGAGCATACCATTGAAGGATTTTAAGCTGGGAACTCAAATAATTAGTTTCTTACTTCAGCAATGTTGCTCTGGTTGTATTGTGGATGGACTGAATGTAATCCAGAGAAAGCGAAAAACTTTTGAAGATCTCCAGAGAGAAATGATAAGGAGTAGACTTGATAAAAGACTAAGGCAACGAAAGTGGAACTTGGGAAAATGTATTGAAAAGATTTCTAGGCAGTAGAGTGAACAGGACATGGTTAATGAGTGAATGGAAGGGGTGAAAAGGAAATCTAAAATTATTCTTGGCCTTCTAGCAAGAATGGCACAGTGGAAAAATGTGCCAGTAACTAACATAGGAGAAAATATGAAAGGTTTTGAGGAAACTCTGTGAATGATAGTAATGTATATTCTTAAGATTCACTTTCAGACGAGATCGGGCACGTTCAGGGTGGTATGGCCGTAGACACGGTTAAGATTCACTTTCAAATAACTCACATCCACATAGTGTGTTGTTTGAATTGCTGTAGTTGTTTATTTACATGCACAATTTCTATTGTTTACCTTTGGCCAGCTTTGAAAGCAAAAGCTATGCAAGCAGCTTTTTTTGTACATTATGCACGCAAGTGCAGGCAGTTTTGATGATGATAAAGCTGTAGCCAGGAAAATTGGATACACCCTCAAAGCAGAAAACACCCCCCATTAAGTTCTGAATCTTAACTTAAAAAGCTTTCAGTTTCTAAATATACTCAGTCTTGAAGATGAATGGCTGTATTTCAACATTAATCAATTTCAAGCATAGGAGGAAAATAGATTTATGCATTCCTTGAAGATAGCATTGGGAGATTGGTTTAACCTAAGCAGTCTCCACTTGGGATAACACAGTGTGTTGGAAATGTAGTCAGATAATTCATTTGGATTTTTGTTTCAGCTCTTTCAGTGGTGCCAAGATGAAGCTCTGAGAAACTGACTAGAGAGAGCAATGGACATTAATAATGATACCCTTACTTTTACCTATTGAAATTCAAAAGGACTGGGAAATGCATTGTTAAATGAATATTTGCCCACAGAGTACCCATCAATTTCACCTCTTAGTTGGGTGGTGTTTCTCTCAGACAAAGGGCTAAAAGAATAGTAGACACAATCTGCAGGCCTTTGGGGCTTATGTACTAGCTCTTTTGATGACTGAGTGTCTGTTAATATCCATTCCTATTCAGTAGAACACATGCCACCTTTTTTTGACTCTTCCATTTGGTTTCATTAGATCAGCCAAGACAAGAATTGAATACTTTATACCAAATTGCCCTCTTTGGTATTTTCAGGCTGGAACCCATTCCCTCAACTCCTCCTCAATCCCTTTTATTTTCTCCAGGCCCACGTAGAGTCCAGGGTGGAAAATTCAAAAAGGGCACGAGATTTAAGCTGAGCTGGTACGGCTGTGGCAATTTTGCAAGGATTGGCATTTTGTCCACATCCTTTTCATTCATCTGCACGTTTGCTCCCTACTAGAGAGACACAGTCTTCTGGCTTTAAACTGTGATGTGATACATGGAATGGTAGGTCCTTGGCTTATTCAGCTGCATCTGGATGGGCCATTTTGTTTTATGCACATACCAAATCTTGCTCAGGATTTCTGACCTTGAAATCTATATAATGCCTATAAAGATCTACAGATCCTCTTAGAGCTAAGTAATATTCTTTAAAAACAAAACAAAACATGACTGTGAAGAGGAAGGCAAAAGGAAACTTAAAGGTTAAACCTACATTACAAATGTAAAAGTTTCATTTGGTTGAATAACGATTTTTGTGACTGTTGAATAAATAAGAGTAAAATTTTCCTTTTGTGTAATTCTGTGGAAGAATGCCCAAAGCATAGCATAGGATGAGAGCTTAAACCATTATGCATTTGTCATCAAGAATAATGCATTTCCTGCTTCACCTGGTTAATAAGAACCTTAAAATCAATTTGCCTCTCTTAGAATTAATGCATAACCTTTAATTCTTGCTGAAGGTCTTGGAGGTTGAAAAGTTGAGTTTTCTGATGTCTTTTGCTGTTAAGTGAATGTGAACACTTGAAAAGAGAAAGAAAAGAATATTCACTGCTACAAGGAAGTTTAAGGAAAATATGCAAATTAAAATTTATTTTATTTTACAATAAAATGTAGTGCAAAAACAAAGCCAGAGCAGCTGAACCTGATTTGCAGCAAAAGTCTGAGCATAATAATCATTATTACACCTCCTCTTTAGGAAGATGCCTTGAATCTATCAGATTTTTATACTTTGTAGAGAAGTTACTAACCCTTTCAAGCTGCTAACTATTATTTTATTTAATATCTAGTTCTATTGAACTAAAAACCATGGAAAACATTTGCGAACATTACCAAAGGAAGTTAGGGTTTATTTTTTCCAACTTGACTAATTGTACAAATTTTCCTGATACCTGATAAATTCTCCCCTTATCATATTGCTCAAAGTGTTTTATATAATCAAAGCCTTATATATTAATGTATTTATTTTGTTTAAGAATTGAGGACTGTGGAGGGTGGGAGTGGTTTTGTCATCTCAGCTCCACTGGATCTTTCTTAGTGAGAACCCCTTTCTGAGGTTCAACTCCTGGTCTCTAAGGTAAAGCACTGGGGCTGATAACTGATGCTTTCTTTCCCACCATTATCTCTGACCATTTTTCTTTTACAAGTCTAAGTGGCAAAGAAACACAAATCTCTGTCCTTATTTGCTTCTACAACTGTTTTGGAAATATGGAAATACATACATTGTAAATAAAGTGTTTGATGTCCTTTGTCTTACATGAAGCCTTTGATCTTGAGATGATGCCAGATGACATTTCGTAGTTTGCAATAGGACTCTGAACACTTTTAATCCTTCAGAGGATGTGTAGTTGGGAACAGATAAGGATGCTAAAGTAGTCTGTCTTGGCTAAGGCTTGTAGAGGGAAGATGGAGTACTCAACAACGTACATTTGGTTGCAAACAAGATTTTACTGGAAGCTGATGGATGAGTGAGTGTTGACATTTTTCATACAGAAGTTGACCTGAAAACACAACAATTTTGAAGTATTTTGACATGCAAGTTTTTTTATCCTTCAATAAAAATACTTAAAGGGCATACCAGGTATGAATGTTTAATATGTATGAATGTGATTTGATTTTAATGTCCTGTCTTCTTTTTTTCTTCTTCCCCTATAAGCTATTATTACAAAGCACTGGAATCCAGTTTGCAAATCTGTTTTGAACATGTTGAGAATCTCAAAAGAAGTAAGACACAGTTCTTCTATATTATTTTTATCCCTCAGAGGAAAGTCATCTGACCATGTTTCCTTCCTTCATATTACTTTGCCAGATTAACATTTTTCCCCATAAAAACTAGGACTTTAAGTAAATGAGAGGGACAAGACAAATATGCCTTAGAGAAGAATTCCTAATAATTTATCTAGATACCGTCCCTGCTAGGAGGTAGAACTTAAACCAGACTCTGCAACATTGAGTGTTTGTTGAACCAGATAGCTCTCTTCCAAAGAATAGAGTATGGGAAGGAGAAAAAAATCTAATTTTACAGTAAAAAAAAACCCTAGCACTGTGTTACCCAAGTGACCAAGGTTAACCAATGATAAGTCATGTTGATAGCACATGCCACTGATAGGATGCACACACACAAAAAAGAGCAAACCTCTGTGGTATTCTTCCCAAAATTTTATAACACCAATTTAACCATGAGGGAAATATTACAAAAACCCAAATTGAGAAAAATTCTACAGAGTAATTGACCACTACTTTTTAAAAATGTCAGTGACATAAAACAAAACAAAACAAAACAAAACAAAACAAAAGGCTAAGGAGGCATGACTAAATACAATGTGCAATTCTGAATGGGATCCTTGACATAAAAGGGATTCTAGGTGAAAAAAAATATTGGTGAAAAAGCTAGTGAGATCCAAATAGTCTGGAGTTTAGTTAATAGTAATATGCCAATATTGGTTTCCTATTTCTGACAAGTGTTCCCTGGTTCTCTAAGATGTTAACAGTATGAGAAAGTGGGTAGGTTGGTTAACAATATGAGAATAGTACTCTACATCATCACTGCAAATTTTATGTAACTCTACAATAATTATAAAATTAAATATTTATGTTCAAAATAAAAGACTAACTTCTGGCTCATATGATGAGTATTTGAATTTCATTTATACCATTTAACAATAAAATATCATTATTATTTATCAATTTTTGCCATTATGTTGGCATTTATTCTTTAATGCCCTGAGTGTTAGGAGGAAATGCATAGAAAGAGATACTGAAATTATAAAATGCTATTGATTATCCACAATGAGAAGGACTGAGTATAATAAGTATATCAAAAGGATTTTAATTTGTTTTATTTAACAGAAATAACCATTTTGCAATAAGAACAAAAGGCTTGGGAAGTCTGCTGAAGATGGCATCAGAGTAAGGACACTGAGAGGAGCCTGTCTCTAAATTGTCTCGGGTGCTTCGAACTGAACAGCCATACACATCCCACATGACTTTCGTGGGAGATAGGAACTAAAGACAATAATATTTAAGAATACATAGAAGCCCACCGATTAACACCCAGGCTGAAAAAGGGTAAAAAAAAGAAGGGGCAACCAACCAGAGACAGGAGAACAATAACCCCGTCCCGGACCGGGTCGCTGGACCAGCAGGAACCTTTAGAAGATCTGAAAAATCTTATAACCAGCAACCTGAGGCCTTTCTCTCAGACATGGGGATCACCAACCACAAAATCCAACAACCCCAGGACAAAAGGATGGAGAAGGAAGACTGCCATCCACTTCCATCGCGATCCACTGGTACTCCACACACTCGGAAGGAGAGGTGAGTGCTGCAGCCTCACAAGATAACTGAAAAGAGCCCCCACCCCCGGAAAAAAAGATAGGGTGGGGACACAAATAGTCGGTGGCTGTAGCCACACAGGAAAATCTGAGGAATAGAGCAGGTCTGAAAGTTGCAGACCAACGCAACCTTCTCTGGGAAGCGCAGCGTCCCCACCTGTACATAAGACAGCCCCGAGGGACTCAGCAGCAAGCAGAAGTGGGAAGCTGAAAACATCAGTGTTCCCTGCCTGCAACCCAGAAAGCCCGGGAGGGTCTTGCCCCAAACGGGAGGAGAGGGCCAGCTTTGCTGGCCGACACCCAGGCAGAGGGAAAGAGGGATGCCAGCAGTAGAGAGCTGCGCCCCCCCCCCCAGCACCCAGGCCAGCTACAGAGTGTCTACACCTAAACAGACAGACCCAAAGGGACTTGGGAAGTGGATGCCAGAGTTCCCTACCTGAATCTAGGTGGAGAGAAAAGAGGGTCGCGCATGGGCAGTAGAGCGTGTTTCCCCGCTTGCACTGGGGACAGCCCTGGAGGGACTCCCCGACAAGCAGAGGCAGGAAGCTGAAAGCACCAGTGTTCCTGCCTACAACCCAGAAAGCCTGGGAGGGTCTTGCCCTAAATGGGAGGAGAGTGCCGGTGCCATTGGCCTGCACCCAGCCGCAGAGTGTCTCCACCTAAACAGACAGACCCAGAGGGACTTGGGAAGTGGAGAACTCCAGAGTTCCAGACCTGAACCTAGGCGGAGAGGAAAGAGGGACACAAGCAGAGAAGAGGGTGAGCCTCCCTTCACCTGCCCCCAGGCCAGCCTGAGAGGGACTCAGCCTAACATGCGGAGAGTGCCGGTGTCCCCCACCTGTGCCCAGACAGAGAGAAAGAGGGGCACAGGCAGCGAAGAGGGTGAGCCTTCCCCTACCCACACCCAGGCCAGCCCAAGAAGGTCTCTGCCTAAACAGGAAGAGACAGAGGGACTCAGGAAGCAGACAGTGCCAGTGCTCTTCACCTGTGCTCAGGCCAAATAGGTGACCCACCAGAAAAGTCTGGCAAACACCAAAGACAAACTAACTACCACTGACAAACGGAACCAATCAGCAGCCGGCACATTGAAGTTTAAAAATGCACAGGGTACAAACTGACCTACCCAGAAAGAATTTATGTCTGCCAAACCAGCATTAGAGAAAATACTCAAAGAGATTAACTATAAAGAAGAGATAATAAATAAATGCCAGAACCAAAGAAACAATAATTCCCATGAAACAGCCAACTAAGAAAAGGGGGAAAAAACACTACCTCAAATAGAAGTCAAAACTCAAAATGTTAGGAATTAAGAATCATCTCTCAATAACCATGCTGAATATAAATGGACTCAATTCACCAATCAAAAGACATAAGTTAGCAAAATAAATAAAAAATCTTAATCCATCTATATGCTGCTTACAAGAAACACACTTTACAAGTAAAGACACTCACAAACTAAAAGTAAAAGACTGGAGCAAGGTAATCCATGCTAGTGGAACATGAAGACAAGCAGGAGTAGCAACTATGATATCAGACAAATTAGACTTCAACCCTAAACTTATCAGAAGAGACAAAGAAGGTCACTTTTTTACTGGTAAAAGGAACAATCCAGTAAGAGGATATAACAATAGTCAACATTTATACCCCAAATATAGGTGTGACCACCTTCATAAAACAAATTCTTTGTGACTTTAAGTCACACATAGATCCTAATACAATAATATTAGGAGACTTCAACACTCCTCTGACACCACTTGATCGATTTTCAAGACAAAAGGTCAGTAAAGATACCTCAGACCTAAGGAACACCATAGGTCAAATAGACCTACTAGACACATACAGAATATTCCACCCAACTACAGCTGAATTCACATTTTTTTTCAGCTTCTCATGGAATCTTCTCTAAAATAGATAATATCCTAGGCCACAAAGCAAGTACTAGCAAATTCAAGAAATTTGACATAATCCCCTGCATATTTTTAGACAATAATGGAATAAAACTAGAAATCAACTGTAAGAAGACACAGAGAAATCTCATAAACACATGGAGACTAAACACCACACTGCTGAATGAAGAATGGATCAAAGAGGAAATAAGGGAGGAAATAAAGACATTCCTAGAAACAAACGAAAATAGGGAAACAACATATCAACACCTCCGGGACACACTAAAAGCAGTAGTAAGAGGAAAATTCATAGCACTGAGTGTTCACATAAGCACCAAATAAACAACCTAATGACACACCTCAAAGCCCTTGAAAAGCAGGAACAGTCTAACCCCAAAGCCAGTAGAAGACAGTAAATTATTAAAATTAGAGCAGAAATCAATGAAGTGGAGAATAAAAAATACAAAAAATATCAACAAAACCAAAAGATGGTTTCTTGAAAAAATACTCAAGATAGATAAACCATTAGACAACCTAACCAAAAGAGAGAATCAACCCAAATTACCAAAATAAGAGATGAAAAAGGAGATATCACCACCGACAGTGTGGAAATACAGAGGATTATCAGAAACTACTTTGAAAAAATATACTCAAACAAAATGGAAAACCTAGAAGAAATTGACAAATTTTTAGACACATACAACCCTCCCAAATTGAATCAAGAAGATATAGAAAAATTAAACCAACCAATTACAATCAAAGAGATTGAAGCAGCAATAAAGAGCTTACCATCAAAGAAAAGCCCAGGTCCAGATGGTCTCCCAGGTGAATTCTATAAAACCTTTATAGAAGAGCTAATCCCAATATTCCTCAATTTATTCCATGAAATAGAAAGAAACGGGACTCTCCCAAATACATTCTATGAAGCCAGTATCACATTAATACCAAATCCAAATAGAGACAGCTCAAGGAAAGAAAATTACAGGCCTATATCATTGATGAACTTAGACGCAAAACTTCTAAACAAAATACTAGCAACACACATTCAAAACCACATCAAGAAAATTATACGCCATAACCAAGTCGGGTTTATCCCAGGGAGGCAAGGCTGGTTCAATATATGTAAAACAATCCATGTAATTCACCACATAAACAGAACTAAAGACAAAAATCACATGATCATTTCAATAGATGCTGAAAAACCATTTGACAAAATCCAGCACCCATTCATGCTAAAAACACTGCAGAGACTCAGAATAGAAGGAACATACCTCAACACCATAAAGGCAATATACAATAGGCCCACAGCAAACATCATACTGAATGGGGAAAAACTTCGAGAGTTCCCCTTAAAACAGGAACAAGACAAGGATGTCACCACTCTTTTTCAATATAGTACTTGAGACGCTAGCCAGAGCAATAAGGTAAGAGAAGGAAATAAAAGGAGTACAAGAAGGAAAAGAACTGAAACTATCTCTATTTGCAGACAACATGATATTATACTGAGAAGAACCAACAAACTCAACTAAAAGGCTCACAGAACTGATAAACAAATTCAGCAAAGTGTCTGGATACAAAATCAATCTAAAAAATCAGAAGCTTTTCTGTATGTCAACCATAAATCCACTGAAAAAGAAATCCAGAAGACATTTCCACTCATGATATCCCCCAAAACAATAAAATACTTGGGACTAAACCTAACCAAGGAGGTAAAAAACCTCTACAAGGAAAATATAAAACATTGAAAAAAGAAATTGAAGAAGATCTTAGAAGATGGAAAGATCTCCCATGCTCTTTGGTAGGCAGAGTAAATATCATCAAAATGGCTATTCTGCCAAAAGTGCTCTACATATTCAATGCAATACCCATTAAACTACGAAAGTCATTCTTCACTGACATAGAAAAATCTGTCCTTAAATTCATTTGGAACAACAAAAAACCCAGAATATCCAAAGTAGTTCTCAGCAACAAGAACTATGCAGGAGGCATCACAATACCTGACTTCAAACTATACTACAAAGCCATTGTAATAAAAACAGCATGGTATTGGCACAAAAGCAGACACATAGACCCATGGAGCAGAATAGAAGACTCTGAAACAAATCCACTACTTACAGCCAATTGATTTTTGACAAAGGAACTAAAAACATCCACTGGAAAAAAGCCTCTTCAACAAATTGTGCTGGCAAAACTGGCTAACCATATGCAGAAAAACAGAAATAAACCCCACCTTCTCACCTTGTACAAGAGTCAATTCAAGATGGATAAAAGACCTAGAAATCAGACCAGAGACCTTGCAGCTACTTGAAGAGGGCCTAAGTCCAACTCTTCAACACATAGGCACAGGTAAAGACTTCCTCAACAAGACCTCAAAGGCACAGGAAATTAAAACGAGGATCAATATGTGTGATTGCATCAAACTGAAGAGCTTTTGTGCAGCAAAGGAAGCTATCAAGATCCTCAACAGAGAGCCGACAGAATGGGAGAAGATTTTTGCCAGCTACCCCTCTGATAGAGGACTAATATCTAGAATATACAGAGAACTTAAAAAAATCACCACTAAAAAAACAAATAACCCAATCAAAAAATGGGCAAGTGAACTAAATAGACACTTCACAGAAGAAGAAATACAAATGGCCAATACATGTATGAAAAACTGTTCAACATCATTAGCAGTCAGAGAGATGCAAATCAAAACTACCCTGAGATATCACCTAACCCCAATAAGAATGGCAATCATTAAAAACACAAACAACAACAAATGCTGGCGAGGATGTGGAGAAGTAGGAACTCTAATACAGTGCTGGTGGGATTGCAAATTAGTGCAACCACTTTGGAAAACAGTGTGGAGGATTCTCAGAAGAATGGGAATGAGCCTACTGTATGACCCAGCAATACCACTTCTAGGCATCTACGCAAAAGATCAGAAACCAAACTACCAGACTAATGCATGTGTGTCTATGTTTATAGCTGCACAATTCAAAATTGCCAAACTTTGGGACCAGCCAAGGTGTCCATCAACAGATGAATGGATTACAAGACTATGGGATATGTACACAATGGAATTTTATGCAGCCATAAAGAAGAACAAAATTACATCATTTGCAGGGAAATGGAAAGAATTAGAGAACATTATGCTAAGTGAGATTAGTCAGTCACAAAGAGTGAAAAGTCGGATGTTTGCCCTAATATGTGGAAGCTAGATAGAAGGAGACTTAGAAGGGAGTCCAGACAAAGAAGAAGAAAACTTTAGATGAACAAAGAAGATGACCTAACTGAGGGAGCTGGGAGGGGTGTGGAGGGAAACACACTAAAACACATGATGTATATATTCAAACTTATAAGACTCAATCACTATGCAGAGCACTAAAGGGAAGGAAGGGGGAGGAAATGGGGTGGGATTTGAGGGAGGGCTAAATGAGCAATGTGTGCATGTATGATTCTGCTAACCTGACATTTATCAAATGTATAATTACAATGCACCAATAAATGAATATAAAGAAAAGGCTTGGGAAATTTTGAGGGAATATTTGTGAAATCTTATTTGATTGATTAAAAATATTTCAATTTATTCAATTATTTCCAAAATGAACTTTAATAATATTTAAAACAAAAGAGAAATACTTTGTAGAAAGTCAAACTATAAGCTTAGTGTTAAAGTTATATAATGTTGAGTATGGTGGAAACAAAGTTTCAACAGAGTACAAAAGATTTAAGAATTGAATATTCAGAAATTATTTAAAAATCTTTTGGTAATATACTTTCATTGGTCCATTTTAAATATACATCATAGTGAGGTTCAAAGTCATACAAACATACATGCACACAGATCTTGGTGTGTTTCCCCTCAGATCTCACCCTGTTACTCACCCCTCCCCATACATGTTAGTGAGATTGGCAGTCATACCTTCATATATGGACATAGCATTATTGAACTGTTTCCTTTATCAGTTATTCCATTTCTCCTCCCCACCTCCCCCCCATCCCCTTTCACTATTATAGTGATCTCTCTCTAGTTATCTAAAGTCCCCTTTGTTTCCTATTGCCTCTCTAGCTTTCATATATGAGAGAAAACATATGACCCTTTACCTTCTGAGACTGGCTGATTTCACTTAGCATAATATTCTCAAGTTCAATTCATTTTCCAGAAAATGACATAACTTTGTTCTTTTTTATGGCTGAATAAAATTCCATTGTATGTATACACCATATTTTCCTTATTCATGTATCTGTTGACAGACACCAACATTAGCTTCATAATTTGGCTATTGTGAATTGTGCCACTACAAAAATGGATACAGATGTGTGACTCCAGATTCTGACTAGTTCTTTGGGAAAGATTCCAAGGAGTGGTATGGCTGGGTCATATGGTGGTTCCATTCCTAGTCTTTTGAGGAACCTCTATACTGATATCCACAGTGGTTGTATTAACTTGTAGTCCCACCAACAGAGTATAAGGGTTCCTATTTCCTTATATAATTGACAGCATTTATTGTTGTTTGTATTCTTCATGATTGGCGTTCTAACTGGAGTTAGATGGAATCTGTGTAGTTTTGATTTGCATTTCCCTGATTGCTAAAGATGTTGAACATTTTTTCATATATTTCCTGGCCATTTGTATATTTTCTTATGAGAACTGTCCATTAAGTTCAGTTGCCCGTTTTTTAAAAATTGGGTTAGTGTGTGTGTGTGTGTGTGTGTGTGTGTGTGTGTGTGTGTGTGTTGTAACCCTGAGCAGTGAGAACCATGGTGGAGGCATTGTAATAACCGATTTCAATTTATACTACAGAGCTATAGTAACAAAAGCAGCATGGTATTGACACAAAAACAGACACATAGACCAATGGAACAGAATAAAAGATAGTTAAACAAATCCTCACACATATAGCCAATTGATCTTTGACAAAAAAAGTAAAAAACATGTCGAAGAATAGACTGTCTTTATCACAAGTGATGCTGGGAAAACCAAATATACATATGTAGAATAATGAAATCAGGTCACAATCTCTCATCCTGTACAAGAGTCAACTGAAGATAGATCAAAGACCTAGAAATTTGACCAGGAACTGCAATTACTAGAAGGAAACCTAGGGCCAATTCCCCAGCATATAGGCACTGACTGCGACTTCCTCAATACGATCCTCGAAGCTAAGGAAATAAAACTGATAACCAATAAATGGGATGGCATCAAGTTGAAAAGTTTTTGTACAGCAAAAGAAACAATCAGGAATATGAAAAAAGAGACTACAGAATAGAAGAAAATCTTTGATAGCTACTCCTCTGATAGAGGACTAATATCTAGAATATATAAAGAACTTAAAAATGTAACACTAAAAGAATACTTAATACACACATTCATAGAAGTGGTTTCTAAGAAAATAATGTAACTTTTGCAAATTCTGGTTAACAAATAAATTGAATTTTTCTCTACATGTAGGATTTACGATTTGCAGAAATAATCAGATTAGGTTTATATCACTTTCAATTTTTTTAGCTCACCTTAATGTATGTTGAAATTCCTTATCTATAGCATATTTTACCTTAAGCCTATTATCTTCACATCTTATTTTCATATTGATTCCTTTTGTTACTTAAGTTATTATGTATTACCTTTCTAGAAAAAAGATAGGGTTTGATGTCTTCTTGAAATCCAGGATTGTCATCCACCCTGTTTTTGTAATATAAATTAACAAAAAGGTAATATTTGCAGTTTCTATCATAGCAAATATACTTATTTTATTGAAATATCTCTGTAACACAATGATACCAAGAACTCCAAGTACAATGTAAGTTAACTTCTTTTTTTTTTTTTGCGGTACCAGGGATTGAACGCAGGGGCGTTCTACCTCCGCGCTACGCCCCCGGCCCTATTTTTTTTTTATACTTTATTTTGAAACTGGGTCTCATGAAGTTGCGGAGGGCCTCACTAAGGAGAGAGAGAGAGAGAGAGAGACAGAGACAGAGACAGAGACAGAGACAGAGAGAGACAGGGAGAGAGAGCGCGAGCTGAGGCTGGCCGCGAACCCGGATCCTCCGGTCTCCGCCTCGCAAAGTACTGGGATTACAAGCGTGCGCCACCACGCCTGGCTTTGTAAGTTAACTTCTGAAAAAAAGCAAAATACATAAATGCTACAACTTACAGGTAAAATAAAATCTAAACCATTATTCTCTACCCTATAATGAAGACTGGTCCTCTGCACAATTCTCTGAACCATAATTAGGATGGAATGAAGAATTAAACAAATGTTGAAATGTCACAAGGAAGCTCAGGTTTATGAAGACATTCAGAAATAGTCACACCAGGCAAAGTAATGAAATTTGAATTATGAAAGACATAAATATAATTTGTATATTGATAAAAATCATTACAGCAGAGAGGAAAAAGGCAACATTAGAAACCAATGGTGTAGAATCAGATGGTATCTCAAGCAAAGCGACGTGTTTATATTTAATTTCTTTTTTATGAGACAGCTACATTTGGGGGGCTTAAAATAAGAACATAGTTCTAAAAGTATTTTGTTGCAATTAATTCTAACAGATGCTTCAGAAAAATATATGAATTGTTAGATGGCATTTGTTCATTATCTGGTGAGAGTCAAATCCACTAGTCTTTGATTTGGGCTGGTTGTAGCAAAGCTGTAAGAATGAGAACCAGTAAATCATACAAGGTGCTTTTTTCAGGGCTTTCAAGGTGGCACATTGTTCAACTTGTAAAAATATTATGTACAGAACTAAGATGAGACATATGTTTCAAAGGCAATCCTCAGAATGTGCTGAGGATTTATGGAAAGCAAATCAAGGTCATCTTTGTTTCTATGCAAAGGGGAAAATATCTCTGCAAAGTGAAACAAAAAAAGTGAAAGTTTTAAATTATTCATAAAATTGAATGCATTACAGAACCTATTCCCAGAGAACAGTATATGTGCATTTATTTTGTAACTAGAAAGTGTTGATCTTGGCTCTCTAGAAAACACTGCAAACCATACCTCTTAATTTCAAAAAGGTGTCAAAGAGAATTGTGTAAACATAAATGAATGAGTAATTATTTAAGAACTTGATGAATAATATATTGGCTTGCCACCTGCAATCCTATATATATTCTAGCACATTCTGAAGATAATTTTATTTTGTATAATGCTTTCGATGACTGAGGGGAAAAATAAAGGAAATAGTTCAGTAGCTGACAGAAACTGAATCCTAACTACCATATTTTTTTTTTTTTTTTGTGGTACCAGGGATTGAACGCAGGGGCGTTCTACCTCCGCGCTACACCCCCGGCCCTATTTTTTTATGCTTTATTTTTGAAACCGGGTCTCACGAAGTTGCGGAGGGCCTCACTAGGTAAGAGAGAGAGAGAGAGAAGAGAGAGAGAGAGAGAGAGAGAGAGAGATCACGCACGCATGTGCGCTGAGGTTGGCCGCGAACCCGGATCCTCCGGTCTCTGCCTCCCAAAGTACTGGGATTACAAGCGTGCGCCACCACGCCCGGCCTAACTACCATATTTTAAATACAAATTATAGTTAAATGTAGCAAGGTTCTGGTAATACACAATCTGTACATCTGAAATGGGTTCGCGGTATATGAATTGCTTGTTCCTTAAATTTTCTGGTGTTTTATATACCAGCATTTTGAGTCGTATCATAAAGGAGACAAACACAATGTTAATATCTCTAATTTGAGTATTTCAGTGGTGTGCTCTTGTTACAATGTGTGGGCCATCTGCATTCTGATTTTCTGGCTGAAATGGCAACATTCAGGTTATCAGATTTCTGGCACTTTCCTTGAAATTTGTATGTATAGATACTTTAAATCTCTCTCAATTTGTCAAGATGAAAATGGGGTACTTTTATGTGTTTAGAAACAGAAGAGACTAATGTTGCTGGAGAATAGAGAAGAGGTGGGATCGTGGGGTAGTTAAAAGGAGGAATCTTAAAGTTCCAAGCCTGGCCCCTCACTTACCAGCTTTCAAAGCTGGGATCAGACAATCAACCTCACTACGCTTCAGTTTCCTCTTTGTAAAATGAGAATTATGTCAATAATAACAATAAAAATATACTGCTTCATAAGGTCAATGTAAGAAATGAGACAAGGTATGAAAATTATTAACAGGCTGTGTTATGGATGACAATAATTATATGAGGAAGGAAGACCTAAAAGAGAATAAAAACATATGTGTATTTGTACCTTTCAATGTTTAACTTTATTAGGGAGAAAAATTTTCTATTCATGCTACATTATATTAGTACAATTTAACACAAGTTTATTTTGGTAGTATGATAATTAGAAAATTAAAAATTCTAAAGTATCGTAGGAGTAATTTTTTCTGAAAAGAAAATATTTCTCAAAAAGTGACAAGATGCGTAAACTACAAATAATGAACATTTTAAAAATATTATAGTAAAGTATTATCTAATATATGTACTAAACATATGTATATATATAATGAAATCTAAAATTCACAAATAGTCTTTTCTCCTTTCTTAAATGAATGAAGGGGAAAGAATGTAAGTCTGTGATATTATAACAACAAGGTTATAATGTGTTATAGGCTAAACTTAAGTAAATGCTTATAAGTGGGCTAGTAAAATTATTTTTTAGGAAAGTAAAATGATTTCTTAATTAGAATACTTTTTAATAGAAAACATATAGAAATAATAATTATATAATAATTATTATAATTTTTGAAATTGAGTCCTTCTCATACATGTAATACAAAATGTGCTGATAACCTCTAGAACATTCACTTATGGGAAAAAAAAACGAAACAAAAAAATGAGTTCTTGTCTGTCCCTTATTATCTGTTTAACAATGGCTATGTTTGTTCCTTATTCCCTTTTAATTTACTTTTTCTTTTTATAGATATGCAAAATGATATCTACAGGGTAGAGGAAATAAGATAACTTTTATAAAAGAAGGTTTTGTAAGTTTCAATATGAATACATACACACAATATACAGAGACAACTACCCTTATTGATGTACCAAATTAATTTATGGACAAATAATTGCTATAGTAAATCAACATAAGTCAACAAATAGCTTCCATTGACAATAAGCATGAAAGTATGAATATTATTCACAAATTTGTTAATAATTATCATAGTAGAAATCTGCTCTGCTTCCTGAGCATCCATTCTCATTTTCTTCTAGCAGAACACCATGAATTTGTTTTAGAAAATTATCTCCTCTTTGGATACACTATTGAAGAAACTATCTATAAAGATATTCCATCTCCTTTGGCCAGTGTTGAACAAGTGATCTAAGAATGGCCAATGGGACATGCTTCCATCAACTCTTTCTTTTAACAGTGATTTGAAACAAAATAAAACCTTCCCAAACCCAAACATAATTAAATTTTCTGCCCTGAAGAGTTTGCTCTTTATTTCCTGCTACTTGAATCTTTTAAGTGTCTATTTTCTTCTGTGGTTTCTAAGTTTCGATCCTTCAATTCACCTCCCTCAGTTCTGTGAAACACTTCATTCTCTTCCAATGTATTTTATTTTTAGCAAATTAGTCAAAGTTGGATTTTGTTGCTTGACATCCAAAAAAGTAGTTGATGCAATCATTCGTTTAAATGAAAATCCAATTTACGTTCATCTTATAGAGATATATTTTCTATTGTTTACAAAATGTGCTAATTAATTAAGCATGTTCTATCAAATCTATTTCTTCTAATTTTTTAATGCATAAATAAGTAAGTTCTAGGCAATAATAAAGACAAAGACAGCCGGGCATGGTGGCGCACACTTGTAATCCCAGTGCTTGGGAGGCTGAGACAGGAGGATCCGGGTTTGCGGCCAGCCTCAACTACTTAGTGAGGCCCTGCGCAACTTAGTGAGACCCTGTTTCAAAATAAAGAATAAAAAATAGGGCTGGGGGTGTAGCTCAGATGTAGAATGCCCATGGGTTCAATCCCCAGTACCACACACACACACAAAAAGACAAAGACAAATTTAAAATCCTGGCATGGTGTTATATGCCTGTAATCCCAGCTACTCCTTCAGGAAGCTGAGGCTGAATACCAATTTAGAGGCCAACCTGGGCAAATTAGCAAGGCCCAGCTCAAAAAAAAAATAAAATAAAAAGGGCTGGTGATACAGTACAGTGGTAGAGTACCCCTTTGGGTTCAATCCCTAGTACTGCACAAACACAAATTATCTATGGGTATATATATTATATATATATATATATATAATATATATATGGGTATATATATAATATAGCTTAGCTATATTAATATAGCTATAATATAGCTTAGCTTAGCTATATTATATATATATGCTATATATATATGCTATATATATATAGAGAGATCTATATAGATATGGATATAGATAGATATACACACACATATATACGTGTGTGTGTGTGTGTGTGTGTGTGTGTGTGTGTGTGTAACTCAGAGCTCTTGCCTAGCATGAGCAAGGACCTGGGTTCTGTCCCCAGTCCAACAAGCAAACAAATAAAACAACTCACAAAATACATAAATGAAGATATAAAATTCGGATCTAATTTCTTCTGAGCTATGCTATACTCTCTACTTCCTCTTCTTTTCTTTCATTTAGAAGAAAAATGTAGAGTGATACCTTTGGTTCCACTTAGGTATTTTTACTACCTAGAAAGTAGAGGTACATTGTCAAGTCAATAAAATATATCTCATCAGTAAAAGTTTTGATTTTGCTAACCATTCTAAGTTGTAAGCCCTATAAACAAAGTTATTTATTCTGTACAGAATATATTTCATGGTGTAATCTGGGAGGAGGCAGATAACAAAGAGAGGAATATTAGAAACTTGCTTTAAGCTATCAACCTGAACTCATGAGGAAACAAGTCATAACTACCCTTCATATTGTTGATAGGGCAGAAAAAAGACACCCACATCCACTATATTCTTAAATAGATGTCATTGTTTTCAGCCAATGCTCTTTTATAAGAATGGTGACTTTAAAAATGTATAGCCACATAATAACATTATCATGTAAGCTCAAATTACACTTTTATCTAATCATCGAATTGATACTCTTTTAATGTGTTATAAACAGGTGTCATTTCCTCTCTAGGATTATAATAAATATGCTTGACTCCTATATTCTCAAAGTGTTTCAGTTTGTGGAGATTTAATCAAAATGGAACAAATAATTGTCAGTGTTCTTCTAAACCTGCTTGGAGAAGTAATTTTCAATAAAAACTAATATTTCAGTGCTAGGGCAATGACCTCTATTTCTCTGTGTTCCCCAGAGTGTCTAATACACTGCAGGCAATTGGTGGATGTTCACATCTATTTTTTGACTAGTCTTGTCAAAGTACTGGCTTGAGAGGTCTGCATGAAGTTATTCTGATTACATCTAAAAATGATTTTCAGGATGGGATGATCCTTTAGGAGAAACTGCAGGATTCTGAATAGCAAATAGAGATAACAACTTCAAAATGCTGAGTTTTTCTCTTTGAACCTTCTTTTCTCTTTCACTTTTCTTTGAAAATGACAAAGCACCAACATTGACCATACATTTGTACTTCTGCTGTTATAAAAACAAGAACTATTAAAAGGTACCTAGTCCAGTGCAGTAGCACATGCCTATAATTCCAGTACTAGGAGTGCTGAGACATAGGATCACAGTTTCAAGTCCAGCCTCAGCAACTTAGCAAGACCCTGTTTCAAAATTAAAAATAAAAAGGGCTGGGGATAAACTGGGCATGGTGACACACACCTGTAATCCCAGTACTTGGAAGGTTGAGATGAGACAATCACAGGTTCAAGGCCAGCCTCAGCAACTTAGCAAGACCCTGTTTCAAAATAAAAAGTAAAATAAGGCTGGGACTGTAGCTCAGAGGTAGATTGCCTCTGGGTTCAATCCCCAGAACCAAAAAAAAAATTGTTGCACACACACACACACACACACACACACACACACACGAAAGAGAGAGAGAGTTTTGGATATTTTGTGAAATAATACTTTAGCTCAATGAAAACAGTCCCAACAGAGGAAGGTGAGGAAACACTATAAAAAATGGTTGGAGATGGATGTACTGTACTCAAATGTAAGTTATTATGCATGATTTGAAGATTCCAAATCATCAAGTTTAGCACACCGGACCTTCTGGTTTCAATGCACTAGGAAGGGACATGCTATCCTTGACATTTATTTCTATTGCTATTATTAAAAAAAAACTGTAGTTTAGCTTCTTAAATTTCTTTTCAGCAAATCAAAACAGGGTTGCTTGTCAAAGTGTGTTATGGATGAGGTTGAAACACATAATAGCAAACAAGTTAGATAAATGGATTAATATACATAATCACTTAAGCATTTTATCATTTGTCAAAGGAATCTGAATTAACATTTCACATTTGACATCTGATATTGTGACTAAGTGCTGGGAAAAAAAAAAGGAAAAAACACTAGGTTTATTTACACCAAGTGACTGTGTAGTAACCAAAGACCCAGTTAATAGATTTTTCTGATGGTTTTTTTAACAATGCCGATTAATTTCACATACAAATATTATGTGTAGAAATTGAATTGTTAGACTTTATTTCAAAACTCAGCCATATACCTCTCTTTAGTTTTGTTTAAGCAACTGTAGTGATCATTTTTCATGCAGCTGCCAGTAAGATGCCTTCCATTTCCATAGGGCCAGTATTGAATTTATTATTATGTAAGACATTAGCAGTCTATTTTTGTTTGATTAGTAAGGAGACCTTGTTAAGTGTACAGACATATTTTCTGAAATTGGTCAATAATTCTACTTACTTTTGAACTAGGTAATGATCAAGGATAATGATGAACATTACTATAATAGAAAGTCTTAGCTTTTTACATTAGGCTTTTAATCTTAGAACAATTGCTTTGTAGCATTAGATGAATTATCTATTTATTTCTTTTGAAAATTAAAAAAGGAGTCATAAAATAATACCTTAAATTTGGGATGTATTTTCTAGATATAAATCAAATAATTGGTTGTGCTACAGAATAATTACTTATTTCCCTCATTAACACGAGGAAAACTGATAACATTTTAAAGCTGATTTTGTATTGTATATGAACCTTCTGCTATTTTGGAAAAATGCATTACAATTTTAAATTATGTCATCAAATCCAGAGAAAGATATGCAGAAATGTCTTATAAACACACAAGAAAGCACTCATGTTTGAAAAACATGTCAAAGATTGTAATTTTATTTTTCTGTCTTTGAGGTATATTTTGATATATTGTGAAAACTAAATGATTGCGGGAAAATAAAGCTGAGTTTTCAATGTTTACAAACATCATTCCCCGGACTTCAAAGTATGAGATTGACATATTGTAAATGATAATTCAGCACAGCTCTGCTTCCCATAAATTAACATTTAAAATGTAACTTTGAAGAAAGTAAGCATTTTAGACATCACTGACTGCATAAGAGCACATGGCCACAGTTTCTAAGACAGAGGGGGTTTATTAAGGTGAATAGACATAATAGAAATTTATAGTTATGGGCTCCACTGGCCTTCATCGTCTTTGAACAAGTCTCACTGTGCCTTATTTTCTGAATTTATAAACTGAGCTTATCTGTAGATATAAAATTCTGAGACCTTTGAGCAGAAGTCAAATGGAAGTTGCTATGGGACAGAAAAGAATTATTATTCAGAGACAATCTTATCTTTTTTATATTGCCATTTATCTTTATCTGTCCATCAATTGGTAAGTAATAAAAAACAGGAGAAAATGCTTTCAGCATACTGATGACTTTGTTTAGTTGGAGTTAAGTTTTTCTTGGCTGAAGATCCTCTTAGTATTTTTAATTTCCTTTTGTCTTTCTTATGAAGCAAATGAAATGTTAGAAACAAAAGAGGATAGCACATATTATTTAAAAAATTTTTAATACTGGTTATAGTTAATAAATGTGTATGATATAAATAAAAAGTCAGAGATATGTAGGAATTCCTCAAAATAGCAACTATGTAAAGATTATCAAGATGTTCTTGCTGTACAAAATAGCCTAAACTTTATCCTAAAAAAAAGGACCACTTGAAACATCTATGGGAATTGAAAATATGTAATTCCCGTGATATTCTGTTTTACTTCTAGGGATCTACCCTAGAAAACACTCAGATGAGAAGGAAATGTTTTTAAAAATGTTCATTTCAGACTGGTGAGCAATAGTGAAATAATAGAAACAATCTATACGTCCACGAATAGAAAAATAAACCAATAAAATGATAAATATATATACATAAAATATTAAAGAAATTGTCTACATTCATAAAGATTATCTATGTAAATTACTGTGGAAACATGTTTAGAATGTTATAAAATGAAAATATTAAGCTGCAGAAAAACATGTCCCCTTTAAATAAATTTTTTAAAATGCAAAAATATCTATATTCTGAAGAAATTCTGTGTATGTGCACACCCACACATGCACATACACACACGCATATGGACTGGAAGAATAAATCATAGGCACATAGCAATGGGAATATCTAAACCAGCATCAAGTCGATTGGAATTGAAGGAAGTCATTGGGATTTACTTCTGCTGTTTGCTAATAATTTCTAGTGGCAGTGTATTCATGTCTTATTATATTATAAGTTGAATGGATATTATGTAGGGTTACAGTTGGCTGCATGTGAAATATAAACCAGAAATTACCTTGGCTTAAAGATTTGTTCTCTTTTCCCCATTTATTATAAGAACTAATGGATATAAATATTATACTTTGGGTTATAATTAAAAGATTAAATACTACTTTTTAATTTTGTTGCTCAAAAACAACAACAGAAAAAAAGAGGAAGAAGATAGAATCTGATTTCTTGATTTCTCTATCACATGAAAGAAGTTGGTTACCAGGACAAGTATGGTGACATGATGGTATCAGACACCCAGACATCAAATTTTCTTCTCTGCAATTCTCTGTATTCTTATTTAACTCATAATCCAACTTGGTTATTGAGGTTCTGTGGTCGCTCTCTAGTGGAGCGGAGACCCCGGGAAGATGCAACTATGACGAAACCAGGACACGGGGGATGCAAAGAAGGAGACCAGCTCCAAGCAAATGCATGTTTATTTAGAGCAACAGACTTCTTTTATAGACAGAGTCGTGGGAACTTTGTACAGGAAGGCATTAGTCCAATCAAACCACCATGTATCTTTTTAAAACAAAGCTTCCAAGAATTAAGACACTGAGCAGTCAAGTGCTTATCACTTTCTCAGGGAGCAAGAGCAAGAATGTCAGGAGACTCGGATTCTCCAAGGCCTTAGCCCTCCTCTATGCTCCATTTCTCATCAGAACAGGCTGCGATCTTGCAGGAAGTGTGCTTCCCGCCAGGCTCGGTGTGCCAAGCCTAGAGACACGCCACGTTCTCAGAGAACGGAAAACATAGATCAGGCAGCTCCAGTCACCTCAGATCACCCACAAGGTTCTAGTTGTCATCTCTGCAATATAAACCAGGAACAAAAGACAAGATCCATAAAGACATATGTCCATCTTTTTCATAACTGCTTTGTTTCTATTTCATTAGCCAGATTTAGCCTTATCATACTTTCAATGCTAAGACTTGCTGGTCCATGTGGCATTCTAGTTTTTTTTTTTTTCAAATAAGACAAAATAAGAGAATGGTCATTGGAGATCAATTTGCATTCTTAAAGATAGATAAGAATCTGTCATCTGAGTGTGGTGGTGCATACTTCTAATCCCAGTTAATTGGAAGGCTAAGGCACAAGGATGGCAAGTTCCAGGCCAATCTGGACAACTGAGCAAGACTCTGTCTCAAATTAAGAGAATAAAATGGGTTGGGGATGTAACTCAGTGGTAGATCACCCCTGAGTTAAATTTCCACTAGCACGTGCATGCGCATGTATGCACACGCACCCACCCACCCACCCACACACACACAGTATCTACCTATACACACATAAATAGGTATATAGGTAGGTAGGGAAATAGATATGCAAAAGTGAACAGTAGTTAAGCCTAGGTAGGATAACATAGGTGGCTACTTCATTTTTTATACTCTTATTGGTGCATTATAGTGTCACATCATAATGTAGCTCATAGTTTTGTGGTACTGGGGATTGAACCCAGGGGCATTCTACCTCTGAGCTATAACCCCAGCACTTTTTAGTTAGTTAATTTGTTTGTTTTGAAACAGGGATTCCCTATGTTGCTGAGAGTCTCACTACTTGCTGAGGCTATTCCCAAACCTGTGATCTTCAGGTCTCAGCCTCCCAAGTTCTGGGATTATAGGCATGTGCCACCTTGCCTAGCCTATTTTTTATACTTTTCATATTTTAAAAATTTCCCTCTTCAAAACAAAACTATTAAATTTGGTGTGTCTTAAAAAATTTACCAGTACAATATCATCTAGAAGATTTCACCTATAAAGTGCAAATACTAAGACTACCTATCAATATTCCAGAAAAAGTTTTCAGAGAGTCACAGGGGTTTGCAGTGCCACCGCCAATACCAATGGGATAGATGGTCACCAGCAAGTCGGCTACAGTGTGCTGAGTTCCCAGACGTGTCCAGTTTCATCTGTCCTTGTGGATATATACTTGGTTTACTTTCCTCTGAATGTGATGAGCCGGGTGTGGTGGCGCACGCTTGTAATCCCAGTACTTTGGGAGGTGGAGACCAGAGGATCCGGGTTCGGGGCCAGCCTCAGCTCTCTCTCTCTCTCTCTCTCTCTCTCTCTCTCTCTCTCTACTTAGTGAGGTCCTCCGCAACTTTGTGAGACCCGGTTTCAAAATAAAGTACAAAAAATAGGGCTGGGGGTGTAGCGCGGAGGTAGAACGCCCCTGGGTTCAATCCCCGGTACCGCAAAAAAAAAAAAAAATGAAGGTGATGAACACAGAGAAAGGTTATTGCAATTGGTGAATGGATACTGAAAATATAAGTTAGAATTGTTAGGATTCTACTCTTTGAACTTATTAATGCCAACTAGTCTTACAGCATGCAGAACAGGGAAAAACTTAAAATTTCTAAAATTTTCTATTCGGGTGCTGTTCCCAGGGAGCTTCTAAGTATGTTCCTCAGAGTATTAATGAGCACTGTGGCACAGAGTTGTCAGTTAGAGCACCGCTGGGATAAATATGTTTTCCTGAAGCCACTTTCTCCTAGATGCATAAGCACAAGGTGGATAAATGTTTATAAAATCCAGAATCTCACCTATTCATTTCTTCCTCTTTTTCCCCAAGTGCTTAAGAGAAAAATGAAAAATATACATTGAAATTATGAATGATATTAAATATTGATTTTTGTTAGCTGTTTTTGCTTTTAGATCTCTTTCTCTTTCTCTCCTTCCCTCTTTTTCCTCCCTTTTCCACTTTATGTCTCCCAAATAAACTATACATTACAGATACAGCTAAACCCGCCTCCCATCATATTTCCCCCATCCTAAATTTTATCAATCCATAAAAATATAGTATTTTTATTTACATAAAATATATGTTCATCTTTGCTCAATTTGATTTTTTCACTTATTACACTTTGGGAGTGCATCTAGATTATTTGATACAATTGCTGCTCTTTTCTTTTTATAATTTTATTGGTGTATTGTAATTATACATTGTGGTGAGATTCAAAGTGATACATTCATACATGCACACACCTGACCATATCCCCTCACCATATGCCCTCTCCCACTTCCCTCTCCATACATGTGAGTCAAATTGATAGTGGCACTTTCATAAACAAACATAACATTTTGGGGTCTGTTTCCTTTCTCAAGACTCCATTTTCCTCTCCCCATCTTATTTCCACAATCCCATTCCACTATTCTACTGGTCTCCTCATTTTCATGAAGTCCTTTTTCTTTCCTATTTTCTCTCCAGCTTCCACACAAGAGAGATGCCTTGTTGCCCTTGATTTCCTGAGTCTGGCTGAACTCACTTAACATAATGTTCTCTAGTTCCATCCATTTTCTTGCAAATTGCATTTTTCCTTTGTTGCTGAGTAAAACTCCACTATGTATATGTGCTATATTTTCTTTATTCAATCATCTGTTGATGGTAACCTAGGTTGGCTCCATAACTTGGCTATTGTGAATTATGCTGCTGTAGACATGGGTATGCATGTGTCTCTATATAGTATTCTCATTTTAATTCTTTTGGAAAGATACCAAGGAGTGGTATAGCTGGGTCATATGGTGGTTCTATCCATAGTCTTTTGAGGAACTTCCATAATGATCTTCATAGTGGTTGTACTAATTTACAATCCCACCAGTAGTGTATAGGTATTTGTTTTTCCCCACACCCTCACCAGCATTTATTATTGTTTGTATTCCTAAGAATTGGCATTCTAACTGGAGTTAGATGGATTCTCAGTGTAATTTTGATTTGCATTTCCCTGATTGCTAATGATGTTGAACATTGTCTTATACATTTGTTGGCCATTTGTATTTCATCTTTTGAGAAGTGTCTGTTTAGTTCAATTGCCCACTTTTTGATTGGGTTACTTTTTTTTGGTGTTAAGATTTTTGAGTTCTTTATATATTCTAGATTTTAGTCCTGTATCGGAGGAATCACTGGCAAAGATTTTATCCTATGCTGTAGGCTTTCTCTTCAGAGCCTTGATTGTTTCCTTTGCCATACAGAAGCTTTTCAACTTGATGCCATACCATTTATTGGTTCTTGGTTTTATTTCCTGATTTTGAGAGGTCTTATTGAGAAAGTCTATGCCAGTGCCTATATGTTGAAGGTTTGGTCCTATGTTTTCTTTTAGTAATTGCAAAATTTCTGGTCTAATTTCTAATCTTTGATTCATTTTGAGTTGATTTTTGTGCAAGGTGAGAGATAGGGGGTCTAGTTTCTTTCTTATACATATGTATATTCAGTTGTCCAAGCATAATTTGTTGAAAAGACTATCTTTTCCCCAATATTTATTTTTAGTACCTTTGTCAAAAATCAGCTGGCTGTAATTGTAGATTTGTCCAAGTGTCTTCTATTCTACCCCATTGGTTTATGAGGCTGTTTGTATGCCAATGCCATGTGGTTTTTGTTACTATAGCTCTGTACTATAGTTGGAAATCAGGTATTGTGATGCCTCCAGTATAGTTCTTATTGCTCAAAATTGTTTTGGCTATTCTGTATCTTTTGTACTTCCATATGAATTTTAGGACTGCTTTTTTTAATTCCATGAAGAATGACCTTGGTATTTTGAAAGAGCTTATATTAAATCTGTAGGTCACTTTTGCTGCTGTTTTCAAAACAGTGTACTTCATTATCCATCACTTTATTTAATTTTTTATGTAAAATTTGTACCTGTTATAAATACTAATATATTTATTCCAGTAGCCTTTATTTAGCTAGTATCTTCTTTAGTATCAGATGGATTATATAATTGAAAATTTGGCACTCTTGTAGTTTTAGATTTTGACAGGCTTTTTAGACACAATGATTTTGTATAATTAGGATGCTTTTAGGTCTATTAAGTTGGTTAAGAACCTCATCACTTTTTTTATAATATTACTGATGTTGACGAATGATAGTTTCTACTTGCTTATATGAATATTCCATTATTTCATGAATTCTTTTTCTTATTTTTCAGTTAAAACAATTTATTGATTCAATGTAGCCTATTGTGTTTTCTTTCCAAGGTTATCTATCTCAGTCACTTCTGTGAGTATATTTTAATGGGGTGGCAGGATTAGTATATACTATTCTAAATGTAGTATAGTATTCTAAAGTATAAAGCATATCTTACTAGTTAACAATATAACCAATTTTGTTAGGAAGAAGTTAATGAGATACATTTATCTGAATAAAAGAAAGATGTCTTACTGATACACCTAAAAGTACTATATTCAAACTGTTGAATTGTACAAAATTATGTTAAATCAGGATAATTAAGTAACAGTATGATGTATAACAATGTAACCAACTACTGAATAGGCTCAAAAACTCCAACTTAAATGCAAAATATATATATATATATATTTGCAAATATATATTATATATATTAAAGTAAACTTATAAATAACATATTGAAAAATTAGCACTATAATACAGGTTTAAAAATGAACCATCTGGAGGTATTGAACCTAAATTACTGCAATAAAATATTGATAAGCAACATTTATTGAGCTCCTGGTGAATTTATATGAAACACTTAATTACATTTAGTGGGAAAATACAAAAGAAATAGGAGACATATCCTAGCCCCAGAAGAAATCTGATTAAATATGAACATAAAATGAACTAACACAAAGATCATATTCATCAAGTATGTATGAATATTATAAAAATTCCATAACATTTTCTGTTAACCTGATTTATTGGTACAAGCTCAGTTACCTAAAATAATTTCTAGCTAACTGAAGTGTTGAAATGGCAATTATGTTTAATGTAATTATTTTAATGAAATCCATATATAAAAGAGCACATACTTTCTAAGCAGAATATATTCTGCAAGTTTTATTCTGTTATTATATTTGCTGTAATAAAATAACTTTCTATCTAATTTCCTGATTTTATGTCCCTGATGTTATTCACCTATTAGACGGAATATGCAGAACAAAAAGCTACTGTTTGTTCCCCAAGCTGTGCTGCTCAAAAATAAATATCTTAAAAGATATTAAATTGAAGGGTAGGGATTTTTAGAGAGTATTACCTATGGTTCAAGAAGTTTAGGAAATAATAAAGTAAAATTAAATAGCTGTGTTTGCTTTAGAATCCTTTACAGCCTGTATGTTAAAACCTTTTTTCGTTGGATGTGGTAGCACACATCTGTTATCTCAGTACTTGGGAAGCTGAGACAGGAGGATAGCAGGTTTGAGGCCAGCCTCAGCAACTTAGTGAGACCCTAAGCAACTTAGCGAGACACTGTTTCAACATTCCTTTCCCAATAGTAAAAATAAAAAGTTTGGCTGGGGATGTAGTTCAGAGGTACATCCCCAGCTCAATCTCCAGTACCAAAACAAAACCAATAAACAAACAAAAACCCCAGATAATTTGGGGAGAGTGAACATCTTAATATTTAGTTTTCTAATTGATGAATAAGTATAATCATTTATTTAAGTTTTCTTTAATTTCTTTCAGCAATATATTGTATTTAGACTCAATGTCTTAAATATTGTTATATTTATTCCTAGAAACATCACACTTAGAATGATGTAGTAAATAATACTGCTCTAAAATTTCTATTTCCTAATATACTGAAATGTAATTAGTTGATTTCCTGTACTGTGATCATGCTAAATTATTAAGTCTAGAATTGTTTTTTTGTAGAGTCCTTAAGACTTTCTGTGGAACAATCATACTATATGTGAATAAAGACAGATCCGGTCCTTTCCAGTGTCATTGCTATATTTCACACCCAAAACTCTCAGCACACTATTGAATATAATAAGTTGGAGTGGACACACTGGCATTGTTCCCAATCTTTCAGAATAATCATTCGTAATTTTATCTCTAAATAGCTGCAGGATTTTTATAGGTGCCCCTTATCAAATCAAGGCAATTCTCTAATTTTTAAACTGTGCTAAGAGAGGTTTTTCAAAAATAGTGATTGTATTTTGTATAGTGATTGTATTTTGTCAGAGATTTTCCATGTACTTATTGAGCTGATCATGAGTTTTCTCTTCCATTCTATTAGTGTGGTGAATTATATTACCGATTTTCACTTATTGAACTAATTTTGCATGCCTGGGATAATTTCAACTTCATCACAAAGTATTTCCTTTTTATGTATGTTTGTACTAAATTGTCTAATATTTTGCTAAGAATTTTTGCATCTGCATTGAAGAGAGCTCATGTTCTATAATTTCTGAAATGTCTTGATCAGATTTTGGTGTCAGGGTTGGGCCTACATTGTGTAAGTTAGGAAGTAACTTATATAATATATAATACATAATACATGATACATGATACATGATACATGATATATGATATATTATATATAATATAATATATAATTAATATATATGTCCATTTTCTAAAATCAATTTGTGAGATTGATATTATTTCTTTCTTGAATGACTGACAAATTAAACAGTAAAAACCTCTGAGCCTGAAGCTTTTATTAAGGTTGAATTTTTAAATTGTAAATTTAATTTCCTTAAAAGATAGACTGCTATTCTGGTTGTCTATGTTGAATTAAATTTGAAAGCACAGAATGGGATATTAAGGGTTATAGAACAAGGCTGTATAAGGGGAGAGAGGCTATATCGACATATGGAATTCTACAACGATTCATGATTCATGATTCAATACCCTAGCAATGTCACCTGGGTCAGTCCTAATATGTTGCAGTTGAGAAGAATCCCATGCTTTGGGGCCCACATGTAGGTACATTCCTGTCCTTAATACCTCTCTACTCAAAGTCCTATCATGCAACATCATGGTGGTGGGTGGACAGGTGTGCACTGAGGAGAAAGGCTGACTTATCTCTACAGGACCCTCTCCCTCTGGGTATGAGGTTTCCTCTGTGGTAGAGGTGGATACCTCTGGTGATGAACTGATGGATGGTACAAAGATCCATACACTTTGATCCATTCTCATAAATATATCCACATGCTTAGTTCCCCAAACTTTTTTCTTTGATGTTTCAATCAGTTCCTTCTGGGCTTCTGACTGACTAGCCAAGCTGTTCAATACTGCTCAGGATCTCATGGTCATCCATATTTCCATCCACCTCTCTCTCCATGGCAAGTCAGCAATCAGCTGTATACATAGCATGCTGAGTACTGGAAAGACTTTTTCCTCTGCTTCATTTCAGGGCTACTCCTAAGTGCAGCTGAAGTTCAACAATAATTCACTTTTTACTCGTCCCATCATATGGAAGCAAGTTGTGCTGAACAAGACCTGGGCATTTTTCCTCCTTGGTTGGCTGGTCCTGAAGAAAACCTATAAATATAAGGTGCAGCAGAAGCATGTGGCTTGGCTTGCTTGGCCACCTTGTTGTTAGAAATTATTTGTGCACTTTGAATCTGCTTGGGCCCAATCCCAAATGTACAATTTCCAGCAGATAAGCCCATCTGAGCATATCAGTGATCTAGTATAGAACACAAATCTCAGAGATATCCCTCTGAATAGATGAGTATGCTTAGCTATTTGTGTACCAACTTCTGTCAGACATTGGCTGAGAACTGCTCCTAAGGGGTACATAATTGCTAGGTCTACACAGGCAAGCAAATCAGACTTCAATATTCAGAGAAAGCTCTTAGGTGCACACATATTGCTTATTTTACAGTCAGAAGTTGGAATGTGGTTTATTGTATATGAGAAACAAAGATCTTAAATAAAATTTATGTAATTACTTAATATTTGTAGACTTATTTTTCTTTCTTTTTTTGTTTGTTTTGTGTTGTTACTGGGGATGAAACCCAGGAGCATTGTACCTCTGAGCTATATCCCCAACCACCCCCCCTTTTTTTTTTGAAACAGTATCTTGCTAAGTTGCTGAGGGTCTCATTAAGTTACTGAGGCTGGCTTCAAACCTGGAATCCTCCTGTGTCAGCCTCCCAAGTACTGGGAACGTAGGTGTGTACCTGGCTTTTTGGTAGATTTTAAAATAATTATTTTACTAGTACATTGCAATTATATGTCATAGTGAGGTTCAATGTGAGAAAACACACACATACACAACTCCTTATATCCCTCCACATTCCACCCCCTCCTCCCTCCCCACACAAGTGAATGAGATTGGTAGTAATACTTTCACATATATTATTATTATTTGAACTATTTTCTTCTTAGATCCTCCCTTTTCCCCTCCCTAAATTCCTCCTCCCCTTCAACTACTCTACAAGTCTCTTTCTGCATCATTTAAAGTCCCTTGTGTCTCCTGTTTTCTCTCTAGCTTCCACATAAGAGAGAAAACATACCACCCTTGACTTTCTGAGACTGGTTATCTCACTTAACATAATATTCTTCAGTTCCTTCCAGTTTCCTGCAACTGACATAATTTTGTTCTTTTTGGCTGAGTAGAATACCATTGGTAGGTTTTTAATTTTCTCAAAAAAATTGGAATACTCTTTAACTTTTAAAATATTCAGTTTAATTTTTAAAATGAGAATAGATTGTTCCAGTTCAAATTTCAAGTGATACAAAGGACTTGTAAGAAATGTTTCTCTGCAGCCATTCTGTTCACTTCTCTAAATACAATCATTGACATCAGTTTCTTAAGTATTTTCTAAAAGTTATTAGTGAGTCTAAAGGCAAAGGTACAGCCATACCCCTTTTATAGTTCTATATTAAATCATTTTGGGTTTTTCCAACTGAATAGGAGAAAATAATATTTTCTCTCAGTTTTATTCCTCATTTATCTTGTAATCATAAGGTAGACTATCTTTTCAGATATTTATGAGCTGATTAAGTTTACTTCTCTGTGGATTTTTCTTATAGACTTTGTACATTTACTACTTTTTCTTATAATTTTTAGTTTTTAAGAGAGTTTTCTATTGAATAAATTATCCCTTCATTGTGTAGTTACTAATATTTTCCCTTATTCATGTATTTTGCAGTGCACAATGATTGATTTATGCATTGCTGTATTTATTGATCTTTTCTTTATGTCTTACAGAAGTTTGCTTATTTCATGACTACAAAAATGCTCCCAGATTTTCTTCTCTTACCTTTATTTGCTCATATGCTTTATATAAATATTTTACATAAAATCAAAATATCAATTTTGGTTATCAAATTACCCTAATACCATTTATTAAAATGTATATTTTGACTCTAAGTTTGAAATATGCTCATGTTCTAAGTTTCTGAGTGTAGTTTTTAACTATTTTTGAACTGAATAGACGGCTCTAAGAGCCAGTCTATACAATATAATTTTTAAGCTTTAAAATGTTTAAATTGCATATATATATATATATATATGTATATATATGTATACACACACACATACAAATATATATTTGGTATTGAGGATTGCACCTGGGGCCTTCTACCCTGTAGTTACACCCCCTACCCCTTTTTAAAAATTTGAAACAGGGTCTCACTAAGTTGCTCAGGCCAACCTGAACATGTCCTGTCTCAGCCTCCCAAGTACTGGGATTACAGGTGTGTGCCACCATGCGTGGCTCAATGCACCGATTAAAAAAAAAGAAAAAGAAAAACTTTGTTGGGCTTGGTGGTGCATGCCTGTAATCCCAGTACTTGGGAGGCTGAGACAGGAAGATCTTAGGTTTGAGGTCAGTCTCAGCAATTTAGGGAGACCCTGTTTCAAATTAAAAAGAAAAAAATAGGGCTGGGGTATAGCTCAGAGGTAGAATGACCCTGAGTTCAATCCCCAGTAACACACTCACAAAAAAAAAAATGAAAAAACACTGTACCTTCCTTTCATGATCTATAATTAAATAAGATTTAAATAAGATTTTAAACTCCTAGCTTCAGACCTTTTAATGAAAAAGAATAATTGGAGCAATAGGCCATATGACAGACTTCCTAGAAGGTAAAGATTTCTTTATAAATAGTTCTATCAGTAGTATCTCCTATGGGAAATGGCTGTAGTTTTTCCCATTGCATAATCCATTTTTTGTTCTACTATATTTTTGTGTAAAAGTAAGACAAGGTAACTGCTCCAAAATTAGAACTGGTGTTTCTTGCCGTCAGGCCCTTGGTTCATAAAACTTCATCTGCATTCACTAATTTTCTGCAGCTAATAATTTAATATGATAAAATAGAAGGTAGAAATAAATTAAAATACTAAATTCAGTTTCACTGAATTTTAAATATTCAGGAAAAAATCAGGAAGACAGTATCTTTCAGAAACTTTGGTTTTAAGTGTGGCAGATTATTTATTATATATCTGAAAATTTTGTCTTACCATCTTATCTGCAAAGACCTGATTTTTCAAAGTGGAGATCCTTTGATTTCAGGAAATATACCTTTTGTCCAGCCCCAGAGCCAAATCATGATTATTCTAACCCTGTCTATATTATCTCAGCCTCTTTGTCGAGTCTCTGTGATGCAAGCGGAGCCTGCTAGATTTCCTTTCCCAGTAAGAGGAGGATGCTACAACCACCTCTTCTCACTTCTTCCTTCTCTGAACTTAGGCATGATGCCTGGAGTTGTGGTAACTGACTTGCATTCTGAGGGAAAAGTCCTAGAGATCACAAAGTGGCCATTTGGTCTCACAGCTTACAATACTGATCTATTTCATTTATCATCACAGGCTATAAACTATAGCTTTGGGAAAATCCTTAGGAACAGAAAATGACTTCAAGGAATACATTTTTGGTTTTTTCCTAGTACCATATATTACCTTATTTTAACATATTAATACCGGTAGGTCTATTATAAAAATGTCTCAGATACTTGATTCCATAATCTTCAAATCTTTGATGCCCACACTTTTTGTCGATTCTGTCATCAGACTACAGGACACAGATCTCCCTGTTGTTGCAAGCATCGCATTTAAGCTCTGGGGTAGGCCGTCTTCACATGGCTCTAGTGATCCCTGTCTGCTGACATTCTTGCCCGAGGCTTATCCATCCCCTTCCCCTTGAGTGTGGGCTGGATTTAGTGACCTGCAGCAGAGGCAATGGGTTGTCACTTGTGAGATCAGGTGACAAACAGCTGGCTTCCAGTTGGGATATCTCCCTCCTCTTGCTCATTCCTTCTGCTGTGCTGGGAGATGCCCTCTGGGGAACCCACAGGGGTGTGAACATGTTTCTGGCTGATGACCATCAAATACCTGAGGCCTTTGGACACTTACCTGACAGATCAGGAAAGCAGATTCTTCCCTTAAAGGAGCCTGAAGATGTCCACAGTCCAGCGGACAAGCCCTGTTTATAGCAAGGGATTTTTCTGCTTCATGTGCAAAAGTGGGGAAATCATGAAAAATGTTCCAAGGCTGCCGTTCATTAGTGTCATCGCCCGCCACTTAGTCTTCTTTTGCTCTCTCTTTCTCATTTGGTTTAGAGTAGTTATTCATTAGCACACTAGATGGATCTGCTTTCCTCTCTAATTCCTTCTCATCTACATTAATTTGCCTGGAAATTTTTTGCTTGCACTAAACACAATTGTAATGAAAGTAAAATATTTTCTTCCTTTCAGTGATGGTCTTTAAATAGTTGATGATTATTATATTGCATTCACTCACCTTTCAAGATTTCTCCCCCCACAGAGAGATGCACTTTTAGCCATAACAAAGCTAAATGGAGTACAATGAAATCATGTGGGAATGGTTTCAACTTCATAGTAAAACGGTAAAATTATTATGAAATGTTTACATTTTAGTCCTCATCTTGGAACATGACTGTGATAGTTATTAAGCTATTGTTTCTAAGCTACAGACTCACCCTTCAGACTCTCCTTACTGCGACTTTACCATGGCGAACCAGGTCCCTGCTAGTTCTGTCAAGAGAAACACTAGAGTAAGTGGGGCAGGCGGGGCAGAAAGGTAAGTCCCCTCCTGCTGACTAGCTGTTTGTGTTGGCATTGCTCTGGTATTGGCCCTGTCCTTTGGGCAGCTGCAGTAGCTGCTAGTTCCCAGCTTCCTCGCCATCCTTGCACCAGCCTGGTGGCCATGCCAGGGCCAACCAAATGATATCCTTCTCTCAGGGTCTGAGTCCAGCTGCATAGGGGTACTCTTACAACTCCCACAGATGCTAACATTAACCTTGCAGTGTCTTCTCCTCAGAGTCCTGAGTGAAACGTCTGTGGGTCTTTCCTTAAAAATTCTAGCTCCTGATAACCCCACCTCTTCCCTTTGGTTCTTCAGATTTAACAGTGTTAGCTTATTCTTGAAGCTATTATTTCTTAACCTGGTATTCCTTTTTAACCCTTGCTTTTCTAACATCAGTTTAACTAATTTGCAATATACAGATCTTTTTTAAAAAAATAATTGATTTGGTTTCTGTTTTCCTACCTGGAATATGGCTGGCACACAATATAATATTAAAAGAATATCAAATCTATAGTAAAAGAGCAACATGAATCTGAAAGATGGGTTTTATTAGCATTGTGCTATCTGATTATTTCAAAACATGTTTGAGTATTCATACCTGGTCTTAGAACACACATATTCATAATGACAACCTCTTCTAAAGGCAACTCTTAAGTAGCCTTAACAAATAAGATTGAAGTGGACCATTTCCTCATATCGTGCTGATTTAGGGAGAACCTCTACCCTTCAGTAACCACCCTTTCTCTGAATTTGTATTTGCTTTACATATTCTGCTTCTTATGTTGACAGCTCTTATGTATTGTACTCTTTCTGCTATATCATTTTTTTCTCCCAAATATAAGTGTGAGCCTTTTGGAGGATAATAAATCTTGTTCCTTCTCTTATACCTCTTGGAGTGTCTAACTCCATTTTTGTCAGCTATGACCTTATTTTTTTTTTTTTTTTTTTGGTACCGGGGATTGAACGCAGGGGCGTTCTACCTCCGCGCTACGCCCCCGGCCCTATTTTTTTTTTATGCTTTATTTTTGAAACCGGGTCTCATGAAGTTGCAGAGGGCCTCACTAGGTAGAGAGAGAGAGAGAGACAGGGAGAGAGAGAGAGAGAGAGGAGAGAGAGGAGAGAGAGAGATAAATCATGCGCGCGCGCCCGCGCATGCGCGCTGAGATTGGCCGCGAACTCGGATCCTCCAGTCTCCGCCTCCCAAAGTACTGGGATTACAAGCGTGCGCCACCACCCCCGGCAACTATGACCTTATTTGACAAGTATTTGTTTATAAATTTGTCCACAATGCACTATCTTTATGTTCATGAAGAAGAATATTTCAAAGACATTAGGGAAAAGAAAGTGTGGTAGGGGCAGAGAAAAGGAGTGGAATTAATAAATATTGATAATCTGAAATTTTAATCCATTGGCCTAATTTAATAACAGTTATGTACTAAATTATTATTAATAAAATCTATGTTGTTAATATTTCAAATTATCAAATTCAATATTTAATGACTAATACATTTATTAATATTTGATTAATAATTAAAAGAAAATATATTTAAAATTTTATGTTTTGTATTTACTTTATATGAAATGAAATAAATGTTTACTTGTCCTTATTTTTATCTCTTTTGTCAACATGATCTAATTGATAAAAACTATATACTTTTATCATTATAATATATTTAGAAATATGTACAAATTATGGAATGGCTAAGTCAAGTTAAATAACATATGCATTATCAATTTCTGTTGTGAGAACACTTATATACCTACCCCCATGGCAGTTTTCAGGAATACAATATATTACTATGAACTACAATTACCATGTTTCATAATGGATCTCCCAAACTTATTCCTCCTTTCTAACTGATATTGTGTGTCCTGTGAACAACATCTCCTCAACTCCCCATTCCCCAACTTCAGCCCCTGGGAACCACCATTCTACCATCTTTTATGAATTCAACGGTTTCAGACTCCATGTGTAAGTGAGATTATGCAGTATTTGTCTTTTTGTGCTTGGCTTATTTAACTTAATGTCCTTCAGCTTTAGCCATGTTGCTGTAAATGACAGCATTCCCTTTAGTTTTAAGGCTGAGTAGTATGTCGTTGTGTACATATACCTCTCATTCTCTTTGTTTATTCCCCCTTGAAAGGCACTTAGATGGATTTCATATCTCGGCTATTGTGAGTGATACTACAGTGAACACGGGAGTTTAGGTATCTCTTTGATATATTCTAATTTTGTTTCTTTTAGATACATGCTCAGGAGTGGGTTTGCTGGATTACATGGTTTTTGTTTTTAATTCTTTAAGGATCTTCTATACTGTTTTCCATATGGCTGTGCTACTTATTTTCATTAATAGTGTGCAAGGTCTCCATTTCTCCACATCCTCTCCAACACTTGTACTTGTTAATCTTTTTTCTTTAATAACAACCATTCTAAAGGAATGAGATGAGATCTCATTGTGGTTTTAATTTTCATTTCTCTGATAATTAGTGATATCGTGTAGTTTTCATATGTCCATTGGACATTTGCATGTCTTCTTTTGAGAAATGTCTATTCAGAACATTTGCTTTTTCATGTGTGTCTGGGGGGGTGGGGATTACTGGAGATTTAATCCAGGGGCATTCTACCTTCGAGCTACAGTCCCAGGCCTTTTTACTTTGAAACAAGGTCTTGCTAAATTGCTGAGTGTCTTGATTAGTTGCTGAGGCTGGCCTTGAACCTGCGATCCTCCTGTCTCAGACTCCCAAGTACTAGGATTACGAGTGGGTGCCACTGCGCCTAGTTCATTTGCTCAATTTTTTAAATGGGTTATTTGCTTTTTTTTTTTTTGCGGTATGGGAGAGTGAACCCAGGGACATTCTACCTCCCAGCTACACCCCCAGTCCTATTTTTTTTATTCTTTATTTTGATATAAGGTCTCACTTAGTTGCAGAGGGCCTCACTAAGTAGCTGAGGATGGCCACGAACCTGTAATCCTCCTGTCTCAGTCTCCTGAGTACTGAGATTACAAGTGTGTGCCACCACGCCCTGCTGAGTTATTTGTTTTCTTACTGTTAAGATTTTGAGTTCCTTATATATGTTGAATATTAACCCTTTATCACAGGTATGATTCTCAGGTATCTCTTCCCCTTCCATAGGCTGTCTCTTCACTCTCTTGATTGTTTCCTTGGCTGTACAGAAGTTTCTCAGTTTGCTGTAATCCTATTTGTCTATTTTTGCTTTTGTCATTTGTGTTTTTGAAGTCCTTTCCTTGAAAACATTGCCAAGACCAATGTCACAGTATCTTTCCAGTGTTTTTTTCTAGTAGTTTTACAGTTTTAGGTCTTACATTTAAATCTTTATTAGCTGGGTACAATAGTGTACACCTGTAATCCCAGTACTTGGGACAGGAGGATCTCAGGTTTGAGACCAGCCTCAGCAATTTACTAGGACACTCAGCAACTTAGCGAGACCCTGTTTCAAAATAAACCTCCAGCTCTATTTTAAGAATAAAATAGGGTTGGAGGTGTAGCTCTGAAGCAGAATGTCCCTGGATGCAATTCCCAGTATCACAAGAAAAAAATATTTTTTTTGTTTAGCTTTTTTTATATAAGATGTGAGATAAGTGTATATCTTCATCCTTCTGGGATATGTAGCTATCCCAACGCCATTTATTTGGAAGAGACTATCCATTCCCTGCAATGTGTTCTTCGCATCTCTGTTGAAAATAATTGACTTTAAATGTGTGGATTTGTTGTTGGGTTCTCCATTCTGATCCATTAATCTATGTCACTGTTTTTACACCAGTACCATGCAATTTTGATTAGCACAAAAGCTTTGCAGTATATTTTGAAGTCATGTAGTATGGTGCCCCCAGCTTTGTTTATTTTGTCCAATATTACTTTGACTATTTGAGATGCTTTGTGGCTCCATAGGAATTTGGGGATTGTTTTTTCCATTTCTATGAAAAATGCCATTGGAGTTTTGATAGAGATTGCATCAAATCTTTAGGTAGCTATGAGTAGCATGGGCATTTTAACAATATTAATTTTTCTAATTCATTAGTGTGGGGTATCTTCCCATTATTGGTGTCTTCTTCAATTTCTTACATTAATGCATTATAGTTTTATTGCATTAAGTTTACCTCCTTAGTTAAGTTTATTTCTAAGAATTTAAATGCTGTAGCTATTGTAAATGGATTTTTTTCTTTGATTTTTCAAATAGTTTGCTGTTAGTGTAGAGAAATGTCACTGCTTTTTTATAGGGTGATTTTATATCCTGAATATCTGCTAGATTTCTTTATTAATCCAAACAGGGTTTTGGTGCACTCTTGGGTTTTTTCTGTAAGATCATATGGTCTGCAAATATTTGTTTAATCCTTTCCTATTTGGATGCCTTTCATTTATTTTTGTCTTACCTAATTACTCTAGTACTTCCAATACCATGTTAAATAGAAGTAGCAAGATTATATGTCTTTGTCATGTCCTACATCTTAGAGGGAAAACTTTCAGCTTTTCACTGTTGACATGTTAGCTTTGAATCTGTCATAACTGTCGTTTATTATATTGAGGTACCTTTTTTCTTTACTGAAATTGTTGAGAATTTTTATCAAGGAACAATGTAGAGTTTATAAGATGTTTTTTTCTGCATCTATTGAGATTGTCATATTTTGTTTGCCATTGCTGAAGGTCTCATTAAGTTGCTGAGGCTGGCCTCAAAACTGTTATCCTTCAGTCTCAGCCTCCCAAGTACTGAGATTACAGAGGTGCACCACCACACTCAGCTAATTCTGCTTTAAATGTTTTGTGGAATTCTCCAGTGAAGTCACTTGGTCCTGAGATTTTTCTTTGATGGTAGACTTTTTAGTATTGATTTTGTCTCCCTTACTCATTATTAGCCAGTTCAGATTTTCTGTTTCTTAGTAATCAGTTCTGATAGGTTGCCTATATTTTTTTTAAATCCACTGAAATCAATTTTACTATTTTACATATATGAAACTTGGAGCATAGAGAGTTTGCCTCAGTTCACACACGGTGTAATGTCCATCACCTAGTTGTGCCAGGGCAGTGGGGTAGGTTATGGAAAGGCAAAAGAAAGTGCCCAGAGACAGCATGGGAGACATATGGCTTATTGCAGAAAGCTTACAAAAGACCAGTGACTGCCCCAAAAAGAGTTCAGTGGCAATAGGCTGAGCGATAGCTCCTCTACCCCTCAAGGTGCTTTCCCAAGCAGTGCCTCCTCTCCCTCACAGTGCTTTGTCCAGTGGTGGCTGGCTACAGGAGCTACATGTACTTTCTACACAGTAGCCTCAGTTCTGTGCCTGCTCCCACTCTGAGAGGGGTTTTGTGTCAGGCTGCAGAAGCAGTGACGTCATCAGCACCAGCTTGCTTAGTTTGCTTATACGACCAGCATCTCAAGGAGCAAATGTCCTGGCATAACTTCAAGAAAGTAGCTTTATCCAGATAATACTAGCTCCCCCTAGTTCCCAGTGTGCATAAAAGAAAGTCAGTGGTCTTCAAGATAATATGTATCTAGACTTTCTTGCCCAGACTTGCTCTCATTGTTCCCTCAACTTGACTAGGTTTTGGGGAGCATTCAAGGGCATGTTATTTTACTGTCCTTTTCTTTAGGAGCGCTACACATAGGTAGTCAGCCACAGAGCTGGGAATTAAGCTGAAACATTAATAATAATCTCAATATCTGGAAAAATGAAATACTTATGCCATCATTTTTACACTGAAAAAAAGTTCGTGGACTTAATTTTTTTTTCAGTTCTCAGAGGTTACTCAGTTTCTTGCTAAATCAGTCCAGTGATTAGACAGTTCCTTGTTCACATTCAAAGAATGAGGCAATTGTGAAACATACTTCACAACTCTCTGATCTCCAGTCAGTGACAGCCCTTCTGCAAAAGTTTCTTCATCTGAAAAACACATCTAACAACAATGTCTTTGATGAGTTATTTTTGAAGACAAAATGAAATATATAAGTTTAATTCAACAAATACTTCAAAAGTATTTGTCATATGCGGGCACAGCATGCAAAATCCCTTCCTAAAACTCAATATATTTCAGTCTATGTGTATTAAACCTAGAAAATACCTTTCATAAGCCTAATTTGTGCATGATAGTCTCACATCATAATGCAATTAACAGTGATAGTGAGGCAGGGCAGAGGACCTGGGAACAGGAAGAAAAAGTCCATCTGCATGCCTTCTGTGAGGTGGGGGAAGGTAAGGAGGAAGGTGAGAGACTGATGGGTGCCAGGGAATCAGGGCCCTGGTCAACCCACAGATAATCATTCAAATTAAGGACCAAAATTGTGCAAAACTCATTGGTTCTCCCAAATCAGATTCTGACCAATCTTTAAAGGGCAGATAGAAATCTTCAGCAAGGTTTAAAAGCCCACTTCCCAAGAGCTCTGAGGTCACTTTCTTTCCAGGATCCACCCTTTGGGGGGCTGCTTTGTCTTCTATCTTTCCCTGACTTAAAATAAACTTTCGTATTTCTATACCCATTGCTGTCCTGACTTCATTCATCGAAACCCACTGGATGAGAACCCTAAAAGAGGAGACACCCCCATTTCAATAGTGACTATAATGTACCAATAAAAGTATGGAAAATAAGACTAATTTGTAGTCCATTGTCTGTTGACTTAGAAGAAATATGTGAAACTTAATCTATTTAAAGTAGAAATGCATCAAAGTATCTCTTAATCTAAATGCTTTTTAGAATCTTTGATCTTTTTGGCAGTTTTATTGTATATATGTTTAATTTTTATGATATGTAAAATGTTAGTCTTTGAGGTAGCAGTTTTCTTATTAAACATTTGAGTGCTATCTTGAATTGTGGGAGAGATGAAAATAGAGAACAATGTAGTATAGATAAAAGGATCTAGATAGTACTGACATCAACTTGCTAGCAGTACCTTACATATGTTAGTGAGCGTGGGTTGTTTTATAATACCAAAGTGATTGAAATTCTGTGTAGACATGTCTGCATTAACTGGAAAAGATTTACATCTTCCCAAAGGTTTTGAATCCTTTGACAAATATTTTTAGCATCAATTATAAGTTTCTGTAGCAAAGTAGAGTGGCTTAAATACAATAGAAGTGCATTTTTCTCTCTGGCATTCCAGTCTAGCTGGTCTAGGCCAGTGGGACAGCCCTGCTCTACAAGGTTGTTCAGGTAACCAGGCATGCTGGATTTTAGTTGTTCTGCACATTTTGTTTGCTGTTTATCTGAAGTCCAGCTTACAGAAGACAGAAAGCAAATCCAAGACAAGTAACTTGTAATAAGGGATGCAAAAGTTGCACTCATTATTTCTCTTGCATTTTTGGCAAGAATAATGAAACCAAATAATTCTTTTGCTGCATTCCTTCCCTCACTGTCCCATCTGGGATGACAAAATGATGCAAAATTTTTCCTCCCATTGTGTTCTTGCCTGTGGAAGTAAAGAATTAATCAACAGACTATAGAAGGGTAGGTACAGAGGTAGAAATATTTATTTTAAGCCAAGGGAATATAGAAGACAAAACAGCTCCCCCTACATAGAGGGAAGGTGTTCCCCAAAGAGAGTAATCATTGAAGTTCTTGGGAGGTGAGATTTTATCCCTTACTGTGGTTCACCATCTGCTCTTTTGTGATTGATCCGAATTGTGTCTTGGGGACCCAGTGTTTTTGCCCAGCTTTAGTCTTTAATTCGAATCTCCATTCCAAAGGTCAGTGGATTCTTTTAATCTCCTGGTGCCACTGGTCTGTTCCCTAATCCACTTTCTTTTGCTCACTCTTGATGCCAAAGTTTTGTATTAACTTGCACTGTCATCCTTGTAATCTATTAACCTTCCCTATTTCAGTTCTTTATAGAGATGGCCTGTTTTAACCCTTTCTGTTCCCAGGTCCTCTGCCCTGCCTCACTAAGTCATATAAATACATATAGCTGCAAAGAAATGATGTTGCTTAATATAATTATGTTCCTTTATATATATTCACTTTTTTCAGTATAAGATTCTAAAAATATGGATATATAGGTATATATCATATATAGTCAATTATGTTGTTTATATTTATGTTATATAAGTTAGTGATAGAAGCATTTTATATTCATCCCTTGTGAGTAAGTTTTGTTTTCTCTTTATTATTTTATCAGTACATGGGCTATCTCTTTCTAGAAAATATATTAGTGCCTGCAAGTTTATGAATATTATATCTTCTTTATAGGTGGGCATCCTCCTTATTGATTTTATGGCATAATTCCTAGTGCTAGCCATATTATCCCCAAATCTTCTTTTTTTATTTTGCACTTTATAAATCTGTTTAAAATTGTATATGTAATCATCCTGTATACAGAGTGACTTCCAGTCCATCACCCTGCTTCTTTTCTAGTTTTCATGGTTGATTCTGTTTCTATGGCTGCAGCTCACTGATATCGTCACTGTACAATACAAGTTAATATTGAGATAAAAACCAGTTTCAGGAGTGTACTAGTGATTGAGTAGTAACATTTCTCCTTAATGTTTGCTACAAGGATAAGAACTTCGTGAAAATATAAAGAAAGATGTAATTATATATGGAATAGCCTATTTTAAAAATTAAACAAATATGTGCAAATACTTGTGACTTTTTATATGTTGAGACTATTTGGGGAGTCATTGATAAATATGTTGCTCTCATAAATAAATAAACCATTGTCCATCCACCTGCTTTCTTTTTTTTTTTTTTTTGTGGTACCGGGGATTGAACCCAGGGACGTTCTACCTCCACGCTACACCCCCGGCCCTATTTTTTTTATACTTCATTTTGAAACTGGGTCTCACGAAGTTGCGGAGGGCTTCACTAAGTAGAGGTGGGGGAGAGAGAGAGAGAGAGAGAGAGAGCTGAGGCTGGTTGCAAACCTGGATCCTCCGGTTTCCTCCTCCCAAAGTACTGGGATTACAAGTGTGCGCCACCACGCCCAGCTTCATCCACCTGCTTTCTAAAGAAGTCAACCATCAGCCAGGCGTGGTGGCGCATGCTTGTAATCCCAGTACTTTGGGAGGCGGAGACCGGAGGATCCGGGTTCGCGGCCAGCCTCAGCGCTCTCTCTCTCTCTCTCTCTCTCTCTACCTAGGGAGGCCCTCCGCAACTTTGTGAGACCCGGTTTCAAAATAAAGTATAAAAAAATAGGGCCGGGGGTGTAGCGCGGGAGGTAGAATGCCCCTGAGTTCAATCCCCGGTACCGCAAAAAAAAAAAAAAA
>PVJS01004999.1:0-66251 GCA_004027185.1 Glis glis
CTTCTGATAAGTTTAGGTTTGAAATCTAATTTGTCTGATATCATAATTGCTACTCCTGCTTGTTTTCGAGTTCCACTGGCGTGAATTACCTTGCTCCACCCCTTCACCTTTAGTTTGTGCGCATCTTTACTTGTAAGGTGTGTTTCTTGCAGGCAGCATATAGATGGATTGTGATTTTTAATCCATTTTGCCACCTTATAGCACTCAATTTTATAAAACAAATAATAATGAACATAAAGGGAGAGATAGGCTCCAATACAATAGTAGTTTCAGGGGGACTTCAACACCTCACTCTCTTTTGTAGACCAACAGATAATACAGACAGAAAATAAACAACAATACAATTCTAATTCTTTCCAAACAATTCCAAAAATTTGAGGTGGAAGGGACTCTGAAAAACTCTTAATTCAAGGCCACTATTACCCTAGTAACAAACCCTGACAAAGATACGTAAAAGAAAAAAGAGAAAGGAAACCAAATTATTGACCCATATCCCTGATGAGTATTAGATTTAAAAATTCTCAACAATAATACTAGAAGATTGAATTCACGACAGGTGCGGTGATACACACCTATAATTTCAATACTTGGGAGGCTGAGCCAGGAAGATCACAGGTTTGAGTCCAGCACACACTAACTCAGCGAGACCATGATTCAAAATAAAAAGTAAAATCAGTTTGGAATACAGCTCAGAGGTAGAATGCCCATGTTCAATTTCCAATGCCACAAAAAAGAGAAAGAAAGAAAGAAGAAAAGAAAGAAAGAAGGAGGGAAGAAAAGAAGAAAGGAAGGAAGGGAGGGAGGGAGGGAGGAGAGCAGAAGAGATAAAAGAAAATTGAAATCAATAACACATCAAAATTTATACATTATGACCCAATGGGATGCATCCCAGGGATGCAAAGAATATGTAAATCAATAAACATATCATATCAACAGATTGAAGGGTGAAACCGTATGATTATCTCATTAGATGAATAAAAAGCATTCAATATGATTCAGTAATTCTTTATAATAAAAATTCTTAAAAAATTATGGAATGAATGTATCTCAAATTATTAATGGCTATAATTAAAGTCACACAGGCAATACCACAATGAATGGGGAAAAGTATAAAGTATTTACTGTAAAATCTGGAAAAAGAGCTGTTCATGTCACCACTCTTATATGATACAATATCAGAAATCATAGAAAGAGCAATCTGGCAAGAGAAAGTAACAAAGAACATCCAAATTGGGAATGAAGAAGCGAAATCATCTATTGTTTGAAGATGGCATGATTTTATATACAGAAAAGCATAAATAGCTGATAAAAAGTTTTAAAATTTATAAATTAATCCAGTATATTTGCCAGATACAAGATCAACAAGCAAAAGTCAGTAGCATTTTTATATACTAATAATGAATATGCTATAAAGAAATCAAGAAAGCAGTTCCTTTATCAATAGTTACAAAATTTAAATATTTAGGAATAAATTTCACCTACGAAGTGAAAGATATCTACACTGAAAATTATGATAATTATAAACACTGATGAAAAAATTTATACAGGACACAGAATATGAATATGTATATTCTGTACTTATGAATTGGAAAAATTAGTATTATCAAAATGACCATATTACTCAATGTGATCTATAGATTCAATGCAATTCCCATCAAAATAACAATGACTTTATTCACAGAAATATAGAAAATGCTCCTAAAGTTTATGTGGGACCAAAAAATGCCCAGAATAGTCAAAGCAATTCTGAGGAAAAATAAACAAAACAGCAGCAACAAAGTTGGAGGTATCACAATACCTGACTTTAAAGTACACTACAAAGCTATAGTAACCAAAACAACATGGTAGTGGCCTAAAAACTAACACATAACCAATGGCACAAAATAGAGGACCCACATCTTTATTAATGTGAATCTAGTTAACTGATTTTTGACAAAGACACCAAGAACATGCAGTGGACATCAAGAAGATATGTGGTTAAAAGACATTCTTCATAAATTGTGCTGGAAAAACTTAGATATACACATGGAGAAAAATGAAACTGGATACTTTCCTCTCATTCTACACAAAAATCAACTCAATTTGAATCAAAGACCTAAATGTAAAACCTGAAACCATGAAATTACTATAAGAAAACATAGGGAAAATACTTTAAGACATTGTGTAAGCAATGATTCTTTAAATGGGAACTCAAAGGCTCAAGCAATAAAAGTAAAAGACAAATGGAGTTATATCAAACTAAGAAGCTTCGATACCACAAACAAAGGAAACAACCAACAGGTTTGAGAGATAACCTACAAAATGGGAGAAAACATGTCTCAACTATTAATCTGACAATGGGTCAATATCTAGAATGTATAAAAAACTCAAATGCTGAATACCAATAAATAAATAATCCAAGTAAAAATGAGCAAAATACCTGAATAGACACTTCTCAAAAGAAGAGCTACAAATGGCCAACAAGTATGTGAAAAAAATCCTATCACTAATCATCATGGAAATGGTTAATTAAAATAATAATGAAATATCTTCTTACCCCAGTTAGAATGAATATCATCAAAAAGATAAAAAGAAAAATATGGACAAAGATATAGATAAAGGAAGACTCATAGCCGTTATGGAAAACAGTATGGAGAGTCCTTAAAACACTACAAATAGAACTACCCATGTGATTCAGCAATCCCACTTTGGGATTACACATCCAAATCAGATGAAATCATTATATCAAAGAGATATTTGCACTCCCATGTTTATTGCAATACTATTCCCAATTGACAAGATACAGAATTAACTTGGATCACTATCAGTTGATAAAAAGATAAATAAAATATGGTATGTATACACAATGGAGTATTATTCATCAATAAAGAAGAATGAAATCATTTGCAGCACCATGAGTAGAACTGAAGGCCATAGTGACCATTATTGCTAAGCAAACTGAGACACAGAAAGACAAATACCATATGTTTTTATTCATTTATAGAAACTAAAGAGGTGGTTTTATAGAATAGACTGGAATCGTGGTCAATAGAGACTGAGAAGGGTGTTGGTGCAGGGAGTATGGAAAAAGTTAAATAAGGGCCACTAAAACAGAAAATATTAGTTCTATTTTTCTATAGCACAGTAGGTTAAATATTGGTCAAATATTCTACTCTTTTCAAAATGAAAAGAGTAGTGTGAAATTTCCAATACACAAAATGATTAACATGTGAAGACATGGAAAGTGCTTATTATATGTACACGGCATATGTACACACTGTATGCATGTTTCCTATTATCATAATGTACCCCATAAGGATGAAAAAAATTATGTATCACTTAAAAGTGGAACTATCATGACTACAAAGTTATAAAGAAATGGTTGCACACATTCTTTTCTAATAAGAAACTATAAAAACTTTTTTACATGTGTGCCTAACCTTTAAATGTACCTAATCTTTATGTTGCAATATACTGGGAAAATTTTTAAATATGTCTAACTTTTTATCTTGAAATACACTTTGAAACGTCTTATCTTCAGTATAAAAGCAATGATATATAAATGTGTATGGTCAATATGTTTGTGTAGCAATATTAATTTTGGCAAAAGAAATTAAACAATACAAACACTGTTAACAATCATGTTTATTACATGATATGGATACATACATTATTGTATATTAGTACTTTTATGCATTAACCAGCTACTTTAAATAGAGATCTTCATGTACTATTTCAAAAAGTGCTCCATGATACATCAAGTTAAAAGTGTTGCAAAGTAATCTTTATAGAGCTTTCTTTTTTTTTTTTTTTTTGCGGTACCGGGGATGGAACCCAGGGGCATTCTACCTCCGCACTACACCCCCGGCCCTATTTTTTATACTTTATTTTGAAACCGGGTCTCACGAAGTTGCAGAGGGCCTCACTAACTAGCTGAGGCTGGCTGTGAACCCAGATCCTCCGGTCTCCGCCTCCCAAGTACTAGGATTACAAGCATGCGCCACCATGCCACCACGCCCGGCTAGAGCTTTCTTTAAAAAGAAAAAAAAAATCTCTCATTATCTTTTTCTCTTTCTCTCTGTCTCTTCAGAATTAAAAACGTTTACAAAGGAAATGTATTGTCTTTAACTTCTAAGATCAAATTATCCATTGTAACTAAAATCACATATTGCCCTCAATATTATTCTAGATATTTCCACTATTATATCTATTTAGTTTCCAAACTTCATCATTGACATTGTAAAAAATATTCCTCAGAAGGAAGAGAAACAGAAGCTTCAAGTAATCCTGTTTGGTTTGGAATTGCTGTACAATCAAAATATAAAATATTATCTCAGAAGTTATGATAGAATCTCTCCCTCCTGATTATATTCCCTACTGCTAACCAGTAAACTAAAATTTAAAGAATTCACTTTTGACACAATATCCCTGTGGATATTTTAATCATCAGATGAAAAAATATATTTGTCATTATTATACCATGAGACTTTTAAATACAATAGGTGGGATCATTAATAGCCTTAGCTTCTTCTTCAAGTTTGTTCTAGTAATTTATGTCAAAATGTTTATTCTATCGACCTGTCAATAAATCATTGTCATGCTGAGAAAACTCCATACTCTTGACAATGTGTCAAATAAAAATCAAGGATGATTCACAAGTTTTGGGCACAAGGCATAGCAACATGATTCCATTTATTAAGATGTTGAAAACTGAGAAAGATTTGGTTTTAGCCAAAATAAATCAATAGCTCTCTTTTGGTCATATTAAGTTGATACACCTGTGAGGCATCAAAAAGCAAAAAGTAAAATGTGTATCTCTTCTCAATAAACCAAAGATCCTTGCATCATGTCAATTTTCATGGAATGCCTTCTCAAAGAAGTTATCCTTATGGGCATAACTTTTCCTTATTCACTTAGTGCTATTTGATATTATATTTGTTTCATATTCATTCATAATCTGACTCCATTATAAGGTAAATTCCATCAGGGCAAGGAACCCTGCCTTTCCTTTCTATTGTACATCAGCCTAAAACAGTATCTGGTGCAAAATATAAGGTAAACACACGCAAAAAAGCACATTGACACATTCTTTTTTTCTTTTTTTTTTATTTAAAGAGGAGTATTTTGGCATCCTCAAACTTCTTTTACACTACAAAAGTGCTTATAGTGCAAGTCATTAGATTTACATTCTAATACTCATGGATCTTACTGAGGTTTCTAAGATATTTGCAACTCTGTTCCTCAGGTCATAAGCATCATGATGTTATCAACATAAAAACAAATATAAGGTAGAACCACGCTGAGCTGTTTGAGCTAACTGTCTTCAGAATCTCTAGTAAGTGTCTTTATATTAGCACATATATGTCAAACTAAATTTAGAATAGACACAACCTGTTGTAACTTCACACACTGATTTTGGGTTGAAATACATAGGCTGTCATTTTGTTGGTCAAAAATAGTCAAATAATTTCAATTTCATATGGCTCAGCTTAAAAAAATCAAAATCTCATTTCATCATAAATATCGGAACACTTGATGTTGTTCCCTTGAAAGTTCTGAGAGAAGGTGACCTGAGGGAGATGGGAGGAGGGAAGAGGGAAACACCTTAATGCACAGGATGTACGTACACAAATATAACAAAGTCAACTACTATGCTGAGCAAAAGAAGGAGGGAAGGGGGAGGGAATAGGGTGGGAATTGGGGGAGGGCTAATTGACTGATGTGTGCATGTATACTTCTACCACCCTGAAACCCATCAAGATGTATGATTGCAATGCAACAATAAAAAAATAAAACATAAATAAAAAAATAAAAATTACTAAAAGTAAAAAAAAAGAAAGTTCTGAGCCATGTTTATCCTCATACGGAAGGAAGGAATGGAGGCAACACAAGAACTTTTTCGCAAGGTAAAATCTGCTCAAACAGCCGATGAATGGCTGCTCACGCTGACGATGGTGTTGGATACTCAGCATCAACTCAATCCACTCAAAGATGACCATTTCAGTGCCGAGAGTCCTATTATTTTTTTCCAAATCTGTCCTTAAACTTTCACATCAGACACCTACAAACATCTGTGAATTCAACTGAAGACTAATTCAGCAACTGATATCAGATCTATATATGATTTCAAGTGATGTTTTCCTTGTTGCTAATATAGAAAAAGTTGTTTCAGAACAGTTGTAAGGCCTCCCTAGTTCTTCATCATATATTAATTGAAGCACTTAAAGCTTTGCATTTGTTCCTGTCTTTCTTGAAATTCTCTAATTCAGGCAGCAACTGTTACTCCACCCCTAGGTTGCTTTTTTTTTCTTACAAGATAATTACAACCAAAGTATTCAGTTCTACATAACTACAGGTAACAATTTAGGTATTTTCTGTGGCATGTCAAGAATCCCCAGTTTCCTATTTCTACTGATAATGGGTCTCATGGCAAATACAATGAAATCATGTAAATAATCTCAGTTTCCCATTTTTGAGCACACCTTTGCCTACAAACACATCTAGTATGTGATAGTTTGCCATTAAAGGTATATGGAAGAAACGGAAATTATTTTAGCTATTTTGGCAGAATGTAATTTAAAACAGAAAAAAATGCTTGAGAAAGATGTTAGAAGTTCTAGCAGAGTTGTGTCTAGGCTAAGGATTTTTAAATGACTGCTAGAAGGCAACAGAATAGACCCTTGTTAGAGTTACTGTACCTGGTCATTCTGAATGTGGAGCACTAAGGAAGACATCACCACTGGAAGTACTGGGCTTGAAGATGCACACTTAAGCTGAAATGCAGGGGTCAGTCCAGGATCAGGAAATTACTGCTAAAACTTCACCAGGGATAACGGAAAGTGAAATCCAACAGCGTTGGGCATGGCAATGACTTTTTACTCTCAATGAAGCAATTGACTCAACATTGTAAATCCATGATCTTATTCAAGAACAAACAATACTCAATGCAGAAATATGTTGGCTTTGGTTTAGTTACTTGTCTTTCAAATTTTATAAAGCAATCTAAGTTGTGAAGCTTTATTCTCATCTAGAACCTAATTATCAGGGAGCCCTGAAAGAAATGTCATTTCTCTACAACATGGAAAAGAAAATTGAAAGGAAGTAGAAATGGATGCTGATTGCCAATCAGTTATATTCAGTCATATTTAAATGTCATGCTATTGAAAGGGTCACACATAGAATTGTTAAATTTACAAAAAAATGATGAAAATTCTTAGAGTTATTTTTGTAAGGTACATGAGCTAAATTGTTTTCTGTTTTCCAGTGTGGAGAAAACACTAAGAAAAATAGATGATAAATAGCCTATGTGGTTCCAAAAGCTTAACATATTTATTATCGGCCCTCTCCCTAAAAATGTGTGCTTACCCCTGAATTATACTGAGAATAGTTTAGAAAGTGCAAAATCCATCAAGATTTTGTATTCAAAAAAGAATAGGTTCTTGTCTGCTCTTTTAAAATTCATTCCTGGTATCTATTACCTGGTATATGGTATTTAAGTGTTTGTTGAATAAATGTGTAATTTACAAAACTACCAATCTCCAGGTGACTTTAACATTGTCGTATGCCTTTTATTGTATACACAAATACACATTTTATTCAGATAAAGCAATAGCATAAGCCATTATTATACTAGATTTGCATGTCAGACCCAGATTCAACCACATGGAAAATCAAATTTGTTTTTGATATCAGCACTCAATTTCCATTCAATTTTTATCTCTACCAACTCTGACAAAATTTATCTCAAGTGATATATTTCATGTCATTGAAACAAACTGATAATCTTGCTGAATTTTTATAATTCTGCATGCATTAAAAACATCCCTAAGCCAGATGTGGTGGTGCATTCTGTAATCTCAGTACTTGGGAGACTGAGACAGGAGGATTGGAGGTTTGAGACCAGCCTCAGCAACTTAGAATCTCAGCGACCTACTGAGGCCCTATTTCAAAAACCAAAAATTAAAAAGGACTGGGGGTATAACTCAGAGATAAAATGCAACTAGGTTCAATTCCCAGCAACAAAACTAAACAGAACAGAACTAAGCAGAACAAAACAAAACACCCTTAAACAGGGCACAGTGGTTCCTACCTTAAATCCCAGTAATCAGGAGGCTGAGGCAAGAGGATCACCATTTCCAGATCAGCATGGAAGCTTTCAAGACTCTGTTTCAAAATAAAAAATAAAAAGGTTTGAAAGTATAGCTCAGTGGTACAACACCTCTGGGTTCAATTTCCACTACTACAAAAACACCTCTACACATATTAGAAAAAGTTGAATTTAAATGAACAAACAAAAAACTCTATTAGATAAATTCAGTTTTATAACAACCCAAGAACTCACAAGAAGATTTATTTTTAGTATAGATGTAACAAATAATTGCTATAGCTAAAAATATAGTGTGCATTGATACTAGTTTTTCCTATTTATTTTTATTTTGAATTCCATTTTTTGAACATATCTTTCTTCATGACAATGTTGATACATTGATATTAATATCTCAGATATTATATTTATAAGTACATGGTCAGCATGATATAAAAATAAATACTCCCTAAATTTGAATTCAAGCATGGCCTAATGAAGACACAGAAGGGTATTACAATTTCTAACATCAAGATGAGTAGGCTAGTATTGGACATGACATAAATGCAAATAAATTGTAATGGTGAAAGGACAGGGATGATATGATAAACACCTATTATTTAAAATTCGAATGGATTTTACAATGGGCAACATATTTTCAAAAAATATATTTGCCAGTGCAGAGAGGAATAAAATATTTGGGTGCCTGATTCTACAGTGAATTTTATTGTGTAATTTATCTGCCCCAAAGTTTTGTAGCAATGAATGTATAACTTAAGCCAGCAGAAAGTTGCAACCTTTTTATTTTTCCCATACTCATGTATTTGGCTTAATTCTTAAGCTGAAATCCCCTTCTGATAAAGGCATATGAGTTATTTTTCTCCACTGAAAAAATGAACTATTATTTTAATCAACCAGTGGATTAATTAATAATCATATTTTCCTTAAAACAAATGTGAATAATTCTAATATTAATTTTCTGAAAATAATAACTTAATACATTTCAACTTAGTATCTTCTATTTTCTTAACTAATTTTTCCCTTACCTTCAATGTCACATTCCTAAGTATTAAATTAATACATAATACTATGTTGTGAGACTATAATGCGTCAATAAAAGTATACAAATACTATGTTTCTGAATCTAAAGCATTCAAGATACTAATATAATCTTGAAAAATGAAAATATAGTAAAAACCCTTGAATTCTACCCTATCTAGTTAAAAAGTGAAACAGGGGTGTCTTCTCTTATAGGGTTCTTGTCCAGTGGATTTTGACAAATTAAGTCCCAGGACTAACAAAAGATATAGAAATATGAAAGTTTAAGTCAAGCAAAGATAGAAGACAAAAAAAGCTCCCCCTTATGGGGGAGAGGAGTCCCCAAGAAAGAGTAACCACCAAAGTTCTTGAGAGGAGGGCTTTTAAACCTTACTGAGGTTCCCCATCTGCTCTTTTAAGAATGATCAGAATTTGGGGGAACCAATGTCTTTTGACCAATTTCAATCCTTAATTTGAATTGTTACCTTGTGGGCTGGTGGTGCCCACCGGTCTCTCACCTCCCTGCTCATCCCCCACCTCACAGAAGGTGATACAAGGTGATATGAATGGCCTTCTTTAATCCCTCCTGTTCCTAGGTCCTCTGCCCTGCCTCAAAAATATAATGTATGTAATATTTCTCTAACATGGGCAAAATATTTTGAAAATAATTTTTGGAAGTTAATTTGTTCTTTCTGTAGGCTGAAGTTTTATAATCCCATGGAAATTTACATTAATATTAAATATTCTTAAATCTTAAAATCATGTCTAGTTAAGTAAGAAGGTAAACTTTTCAACTGTGGTATTCCAGTTTGGAGAATTTTGTTTTATGAGTCAGCAATCAGTTTTGACTGTTTTTTATCTTTTTCTGCATTTCTTTACTTTTTAAGAAAAAGTACAAGTGTTTTTACAAGTGTTCCTAATTCAAGCGAATTCAGACTACATTTTTAGTCATAATGAGTTTGACCAACAAAAGTTTCTTTAGTGTGATATTTGGTGCCAGACTCTGTAGGTTATATTTTATTATAGTATAAATTTTTATATATAAACTTGGGTGCTATAATGACTGTGTTATTTTGTATGGACTGAGAGCCAAGGGGTCATAGAAAACAACCAGCAAATGCACAGAGAACAGCAGAGATGCTGCTGAGAGTTCTAATGTCAATCCACATTCTCACACTTGGCGTGTAAGAAACACAACTCCATTCATATGATAAATGTCCTGCAAGCTTTCTCTAATTTCCTGAATTATTAGCTATTTTGCCTCAAATTGGTTTTGTTGCCTATAGCAAAAAAGGCATAATTAATAGGAGAATCCTATTTCCTTCATTGTCCTAATGCTATTGGCAGTTGTCCTAATCAAAAGTTCAAACTTATTAACATATTAACCTGCATGTTCCTATCTGAAGTTTACTCCTTCCCATGTAGTGCCTTAACTTTGAGAAAGAATACTAGGATTGCATGAAATGACAAAAATGTCATATGTTAGTTTATAATGAAGTATGAAATGAGTAGTGAAATTGGTACCATAGCCTTTTTCAGAACTAGTAAGCAGATTTTTTATTTTTCTTTTTCCTGCGAGATGTTCAAAGGATGAGAGTAAAAAGACACCATTCTGATACACGAATGAAGTTACATGAGAGGTATACAGCCTATCAGAATAGAATATGAGATAATCTAAACAACAACAAAATGATTTCATTTTAGTTACAAATAGAGAATATGGATGTACAATGATCACAGATTCAGATTATTAATATTTTTGTACTATCATGTCACAAAATTTAGATTTTGTCTTTGAAGTGAGAGATATGATAAAAGGGGTTATGCAAATTTATCTGAAAAAGACATATTTACCCTACGGTTTTTATTTAAGGATGTTGCCTAAATTAATTGAAATTTATTTTTCTTGTTTCAATATAAGATGTGAGTTCAAAGTAATAATAAGAGCTGTTGTACTTTTTGCTTTTACCTAATTAAAGTATGTGTCATATATTAAAAACATTCAACATCTGAAGAAACAGTTTGACAACTTAATTCTGATTCCAGCAGTGGACTATCCTTGAAAAAGAAAAAGAGAGGAGTGATATGGAGCAGCTGGTAAAGGAGGAGTATATATCACTAACGTAATTTTCTTTGTTATTTTTTGGGAGAATATGGTAATTGAACCCAGGGCCTTACACATGCTAGGCATGGACTCTTCTACTGAGCTAAACCCCCAGACTTATTGTTTTTATGTTTGATGGACTATTTGATTGAATATATTCATGCTAATTGCAATGATATACACACTAGAGGAAAAACTAATAATGTAGTAGAGAAGGAGAAAATTGCTGGGGCGATATCTTTTATTGAGGAATTGGTCATAAGGTTAATCAGTACTCACAAGTTATACAAACTGTGGTTAGTAGGTAGATTTAGAGGTGTAAAACATGGGAAGTTCTATACTGGTTGATCCTTTCCCCTTCTTTTCAGTAAAATAAAAAGCAGTTATGAAATAAAATTGGGGTAGGGAAAAGAGTTGTCAGATTCCTGAGGAGAGAAAACAATGTGTGAAATGATCATTTACGAGAGTGGAAAGATGAAGGACTTGTCAGATACAGAGAGATTGCTTAGCAACACTAGGGGGGAACTGAGGCTAATGATAGTGAATATTATCTCAGTGAATAATTTAAGTTAAAGTGTAAACAACGTTAATTGAGAGATTCTCAAAATAAAGTGGCTTACAACTACATTGATTTCTCTTTGAAGAAACAGACCTGAGATGATTGCTTCAGGTTGGATAATTCTACTTGCAATACTGAAGATCATTAAACGACCTAGTTCCTTCCTAATCTTTATCTTGGATTTTCTCTAGGGGCTGACTTGATTTTCATGTTCAATTATGGCTCATAAACATAAGTGATCACAAACAAAGATTATTTGCCTAAATTTCCTTGTAAGTAGAAAGACAAAGGATGAAAAGATTTCTTCTGCTAAGCATGTAACTATTGAAAAGTTAATAATGTGGACACAGCCTGGGATAGGGTTGTAGGACACTAGAAAGGATAATATCTACCAGGGCACCCAGAAGATGGACGTGATGGATTTGGATTAGTAATCAATGTTCTCCATATACTGCAAACATTGAAATATGTTTTATCCATACATATTCAGATATGAAGTAAGTGAAAGTTTGAATATAAACAAAGTTTAATTTGCCAAGAGAGCCTAAAGAAAAGAGAAATGTTCAAGGAATTTGAGGATGTATGCAAACAGATGATTATCATAATAGACAAAGAAATCTAAGCTTTGGGAAAACAGAAATAAAGTCGTGTGGTGGTTGGAATTGTAATTTAGAGTTACTAAAATAACTGAGAAATAATAGTTTCATAAGAAGTATGTGTGAGTCTTTTGCCACTACAGCAAAATACTTGAGATAATCAATGGATAAACAATAAAGGCTTATTTTGACCCACAGTTTGAAAGGTTCCCATCTGTAACTGGTTGTCTCTATTGCTTTGTGCCTGTGATGAGTAGCACATCCCGTTGTTGGGAGTATGTGGCAGAGACAAACTTCTTACCTCATCATGAGCCAAGGAAAAGGGAGAGAAAGAAGGGGATGGGGTTCTCCCTATATACTTTGAGGGCATACACCCAATTGTCTAAATATTTCCCATTAGGCTTTCCTTTTCAAAAATTCCACCACCTCTCTATAGCACCACACTGTGCACGTGTGTGTGTGTGTGTGTGTGTGTGTGTGTGTGTGTGTGTGTGTAAATTTTACTGGCGATTGAACCAAGGGGAATTCTACTACTGAGCTACACCCTCAGCCCTTTTTTATTTTTAAATAGGGTTGTGCTAAGTTAGTGCACACTAACCTTGAACCTGCAACGCTCCTGTCTCAGCATCCCAAGTACTGGGGTTACAAGCGTGCACCATTGTGCCTGGCTTAGACCAACCTTTACTACCTGGGCCTTTAGATATATTCAAGATTCAAAATATTACAAAGTAGATGTTAACATGGGAGGGGACATTAAAGGTTGAAACAATTGAATGTGTTTTAAGGAATAAACACAGGACTGGGTTTTCAATTCACATTGTTAGACAATAAAACTGGAGAAGAGGAATTCAAGGAACTGAGATGTTAGATCCATCTTTGTACACATTGAAACACTACTGGAGAAATTATCATCTCTCAGTCTCCTTAAGTACCAACAATTCACTACTCCGCTTTGATCACTATATTGGCATAGCCTTGCTGTGTAGCCTCTTCTCACTTGCTTCAGGATTTAATGATAAGCCATTCCCAATCAACTATTATGAAAAGGGTTAAAAAACAGAAAGCAAGTCCTTATATTCCTAAATCAAAGAAGAAATTGAGTGCTATTCAATAACAGATTAAGACAGTTAATCAGACAACACATGTATATTTTCATCCTGGTTCTGATAAAATAATTCACATTCCCAGCCTGCCAATGCATGGGTAATCCATAAAATAACACATTTTAGTATTTTTTGCTGAAGGGCATCTATTGCTTAAGGAGAAAGACTATGCTTCTGTTTAGTAATTCAGTAAGAATGTTCTCTGTGTGTTTTAATCTGTACTTGGCATAAATAAACCTGCCACTTTTCATTCCGATTGTGTTGCTTCTAATTCTGCTTCCTCCTCCAGAATCCTTTATCTACTTGTTATTTACATCTTTCAAATATTTGTAGATCATTTTCATATTCCCTTTACCAGCTATAAATATTACACTGTTTTAACCTCCCCCCATAAATCAGACTCCCCTTCTCATTATTCACTTTTCCCCCTGGAGTCTTTCCAGCACTGCTGCATATGCCTGGTGTTGAAGTGCCCTGTATGAACACAATATTACAGTGAAGTCTCTCCAATGCTAATATCAATTCACATTCTGAGAACAGCATGCCTCTTCGCTTTGTATTTATTATGATATTCATACATTGGTTTCTTTTGTTGGCTGTGTTATATCACCTTTATTTGTGAAAAGCTTATAATTATCCTAAATCTTTTCTATATCATCCACCATGCCTGGCTTATATTGTCTTTTCTATTAGACACAGATTAGTCACCAGGATATTCTCTAAAATCCATGATTTGATTTCATATTTAATTGAGATTTTGTGTGTTTTCCCTAGAAGTTCCGCACTTTGTCACATAATCGTCACCTATTCCACTGTGCATTCCCTTGGTATGGTGATTTGTAAAGGTACACAATAGAGGAGAACTAAACTCTGATGCCGAAAGCAAAATAATCATGTATATGTAATCTCTCTGCAACAGGTATTTATCATTATCCTGATGATAATATTTCAATACAAGAAGAAAGTTTACATTCTCATGAATTAGATTATGTAGAAGTAGAAATTAATGTAATATTTTATCTAATATAAAATGAATGGCTGAAATTTATATAGAGAGTTGTAAGTAGATTCTAATTACTATAGAAAGATATTTTTCTTTCAAAAGACTCTAAATTTTATTGCTTTTGGAATCTCATGTGTTAGTCTGAAAAGTCTGGTTCTGAATAACACTGTATAGTGTATGTCCCCCAAAATAGAAAAGTTACAAATATGCTGACAATTATTACATAGCTCCCAGTTGTGCTGTGATATCATGTCCCCAATTCCCAAAATATTATTCATATTCCAGTATTAATGTGTTACATTAAACAGTAAAATACTCTGCATTTCCATATGGAAATTTGAAAAAGAAATTGCTAACTCCATATTAAAACTATTCTAACAAATTTAACATATTTTTGAAGCTTGAAGTATGGCTGTAAGTGTAATATATAAATGAAGATATTGAAAATGTGTAAGTTGGAAATACTAAATGGAGTATACAATGACAGAGAAGCCTATAATAATGTATTCTGTGAACATCAATTTTGGCTGGATGAAAGGTTTGGGGGTATGTAAGTGAACCGGTTGGATATAGAAAGATAAATAAATGTATACTATTGGGATCATATGCCACATCCATATCCATCACCACTATTGATTTTGCTCAGTTACTCACTTCTCTAATAAGCGATGGATGTGAAGATGATCCTATCTCCAGCTCCAGAGATTGGTGCTCATTACTCGTGACCAATATTATTCATCTAGATATATGGAAGAAAGTTAAATAAAATCCAAAATCCATTTTTGATAAAAGCATTCAGCAAACTATAAATAAGGCAAAATTTCTCTGCTTGATATAAACATTTATATCAACTCCACAGTTAGCATCATAATTAATAGTGAATGATTGAATGCTTTTCCATTAAGATCAGAAAAAACTACAAGTATGTGCATTCTCAGTACTTCTAATTGATATTGGGCAAAGATAATAATAAGTGTAATAAATATTTCAAAGAGTATCCAGATTGAAAAGGAAGAAGCAAAACTATCTTAATTTTCAGATAATATAATAATCTACTAGAACTACGTATTATATATGTTTAGGAAATTTGCCGGTTGTATATATAAGAATCAAATTTATTTATATGTTAGTTAAAACATCTGAAAGTAAAATAAAAATACCACTTATTTAACTTCAAATACACTATAACTTACAGGAAGATCTACACACTAAAACTAAAAACATTGCTGTAAGCCCTTAAAAAGGCTTAAGGTGGGTGGGGTGGTGCACACTTGTAATCCAAATACTTGGGAAGCTGAGACAGGACGACCACAGGTTCGCGACCAGCTTCAGCAACTTAGCGAGCACTCTGCAACTTAGTGAGACCCTGTTTCAAAATAAAGAATAAAAAATAGGGCTGGTAGCTCAGAGGTAGAATGCCCCTGGGTTCAATCCCCAGAACCACAAAAAAGTAAAAATAAAAAGAGAAAGAAAGAAGGAAAGAAAGAAAGAAAGAAGGCTTAAGTAAAAGGAAAGGAAATATCTTGTTCATTTCTCCAGAGACTTAGTAGTGTGAGAACCTCAAATATCTGTAAAATAAATGATAACTTAAATGAAATAACTACTAAAATCTCAGTAAGTTTTTGTAGAAATTAATCTGCTATTTCTAAATTTATTCAGAAATTCAAAGAACCTAGAATCTTGAAAATATATTTCAAAATATAAAGACAAATAGAGAAGGCCATACTGATTTCCAAAGTTATTGTAATTCTGCAGATTTATGACATTATAACTTTTGAATCAATATAGACAAATAGATAAATGGAAGAGAATAGGAAGTTTAGAAATAGACTAACAAATATGTGGACAACTGATTTTCTGTAATTTTGTTGAAATATAATTCATATACCAAACATTCACCTACTTAATACATAAAATTCAATGATTTCTAGTATGTTTTTTGTTTATGATACCATAATCACAATCAAATGTAGAATCTCACCTCAAAAGTATATCCATATACTTTAGTTATTACATCACAATCTTCCAATTTTTCCCAGTAATGTATAAACACTAATTTATGTTCTGTCTCTATAAATATACCTATTCTTGCCATTTTATGTAAATGAAATCACATTATGTAGGGATTTTTTTATGGTACTGAGAATTGAACCCAGAGACATTCTCCCTTCAAAATACATCCCCAACCTTTTTTTTTTTTTTTTTTTTTGAAACAGGGTTTCACTAGGTTTCTGAGAGTCTCGTTACTTGCTGAGGCTGTCCTTGAACCTGCCATCCTTCTTTCTCAGCCTCCCAAGTACTGGAATTACAGGTGAATGCCACCTGCCTGGCTTATGTAGTGATTTTATATTGCCAACTTCTTTGACTTTACTTAATGATTTCAAGGTACATACACTTCATAGTATATATAAGTATTTCAACTATTTATGGCCAAATAATTTTACACAGTAGGGTTTGTGTTTATCTGTTTATCAGCTGGTGGGCATTTGGGTCTTTTACATGTTCTCACTATTATGAATATCGCTGTTATGAATGTTTTTATATGTGGTTTGAGATAAGGTGGGAAGCTCACTCTTTTTCATGTGAATATCTAGGTTGCCTCAGTACCATGTGTTAAGAAGACATCTTTTTCCAACTGAATGGTCAACATACACACATACATAAACACATGTGCACATGTATGTATGTGTGTATGTATGTATATATATATATGTGTGTGTGTGTGTATATGTATATACACACTAGCACACCAATACACTATTTTATACATAATACATATGCATATATAAACAGTTGTATAAATAGACTAAAATACACACATATGCATAAAAATACACATATATGTGATGTATGAGTGGCACCTAAATTTAACTCTATAGTTCTGCATGTTAAAAGAGACATAGTTTGGCTATTGTGAATTGTGCTGCTATAAACATGGATATGCATACATTATTATAATATTCTGATTTCAAACCCTTTGGATAGATACCTATATGCAATAGCTGGATCATATGGTGGATCCATTCCCAATTTTCTGAAAAATTTCCACACTGATCTCCATAGTGACTGTATTAATTTTCAATCCCACCCACAATATAGAAGAGTTGCTATTTCCCCATATCCTGGCCAGCATTTATTGTTGTTTGATTTTTGATGATTGCCATTCTGATTGGGTTTAGATGGAATCTCAGTGTACTTTTGATTTGCATCTCCTTGATTGCTAATGATGTTGAACACTTTTTATGAGGGGGTCTAGAGGAAGGAGGGGGAGAGAGGGAGAATCAATGAAGGAATCACTTCCATTGACATTATATACATATGTGAAGTTACCAATGTCAATCTCAATATCCACATTTGAAATGTGTTCCAAATTACGGAACCAGCCTTGGTGTCCATCAACAGATGAATGGATTACAGAATTATGGGATATACACACAATGAAATTCTACTAAAAAATAAAGAACAAAATTATGTAATTTATAGGAAAATGGATGGACCTGGAGAACAGTTTTATGTTAAATGAGATTAGCCAGTCACAGAAAGCGAAGGGTCATTTGTTTTTTCTCATATATGGAAGCCATGGAGTCATCTCGATATGACTGGGATTTCAGATAATGGAGGCGAAACGCCAGTGTAGCCAGGGAGGTGGGCGAGGGGAAGGTGGCTGGGGAGGGTGGAGAAGGAGAATCAATGAAGGAGTCACTGCTATTGACATTATGTACATATGTGAGAATACCAATGTTAACCTCAATCCCCTGTATGTGGAAGGGGGAGTGGGGAGGGAGCTGGGGAAAGCTTATCAAGTGCTATGTGCATGCATGTCACTATGTCACTATCACTATGAACTACATTAGATGTGAGGCTATAATGCACCAATAAAAAATGAAATATTATATTAAAAAGACACATAACTCTATTACCATGGAAACATGTGAATATGTATTAAAAATGGAGGAAGCATAAGGATTCCATTGTAGACACTGATGGAACAATACTGTGCTTTAGGAATCAAAATGTGATTCCATATAGTTTTGATTAATTAAACTATTCAATTATTCCATGAGTGAGGTACTCTAGTTATGGTTGCCACTAAATGAGATAATTTGATACAAAGAGCTTGAAGATACATTGGTAGCAAACAAGGGCCCTACATTTGAAATTCAGTTCTTATTAAACTCAAATCCTGTGATTTCCACTGTTTTAAATATTTTGCTGATCAGTTAATTCTTAATTATCTGTATCTAAATTATCATCATTTACCAGCTCATAAATTAAAACTTTCTGATATATTTTAGTTTGTATATCTTTAATTTTTATAAAAATTTTTGTGGCGGAAGAACCATCGTTTTTATATGAATGATATTTTTATATTTTGTAATGAACATTATTCTGTTCACTTTATAATCCCAAATTGTCTACCATTGTTGTATCATATTCTAAGGTCATTTTTTCCTTCAGTTCTGAGCTATATTTAACTGATTCTAAGTCTGTGTAACATGTCTGGATTAAACATATGTTCAATGTTTTGATCTAGTCTTATAGAGTTAGATGAGAAAAAGCTGCTGAGTATCACAAATATGGTCTGTTTTCCTTTCCTGGAAAACTGTTAACCTTTTCTCACAGATTTTTTTTTGGTTGAATGTAAGCCAATTCTACTTAGGTTCATCTTAACATGTAGAATAACTAGAGTATTTTCTCTAAAGACAAACAAAAAAATGATTTAACAAAATAAAGAACTATTAGAAAATCACAAACTCCATGCAAATACAATTTGCCTGTTATGAAAAAGTCTAAAGAGGCTAACACAAAAAGAAGAAAAAGAAAATACAGTTTAGGGGATGTCAAAATTTTGTTCTAGTTCTATTTTTCTAGAAATCTATCATTATATTTAATATTATATTTAATATTTATTTTATCAATTTATATATTAATGATATTAATTTAATTAACACAATTAATAATAATATTAACAATATATTATTAATCTATCAATATATTAATATATTATTTATTATTTATTTATATATTATATATTTATATATTTATATATTATTTATTTGGTTATTTATTATTTACTTATAAATTATAACTAATTCATTAATAAATTATTAATACAATTGATTATATTGATAAAATTAATAATAATATAATTTATATATTAATATTATATTTAATATTATAAAATAATCAAATGTGTTTTTATTTATTTAAATTAATGAATATCAGAATAAATTCTTCCATTAATTAAATGATTTAAACCTTCAGTCCTTTCTGACTTGCTCCATAGTTCTATTAACCAATTCCAGAATAACTATTAATCAAAAAGTTATTTAATCTTTAGCTTATTGACATGACCCCTATTAACATTATTTGCTATAAAGTTCTCTTATTTCCTAACTTTCCAGTTTCCCACATCTAATACTCTTATAAATGATTTGTCCACTCTTTTTCTGTACCTCAATACATTTTTTTCTCCAGGTTTTAGAAGTCTTTTAGTGTTTAAAGTTCATTTTTTGTTGAAAAAGGAAATTAAATCTACATTTCTAAAAAGAAAAGAATATTGGTGCCCTTAAGTAAAATACGAAAAGATAGGTTTTATAGAGAAGAATGGATAATTTCACAGAATAAACCTAGATAATCAGACTATCATGCTTATAGAATAGAGCATTGGGGGAGGAGTGGGGGAGAGAAGATGAAAGAGGGGAGAAAGGAAAGTAGGTAGATGGACAGACTTATTGACAATAATCAGATGTTTGTATGTTTTTTATGACTAGTTAGCTTCAATGAAAAACTTTTCATCAGTTGATAAGTTGACTGTAGAAAAGATAATAATTGAATCAATGAGATATAAGCCCCTACCTCAACAAGGTGGCCTTGCTAGAATGATGCGAGTGATGTTTCTGAAGTTAGGAAAATCAATATCATTTTTGTGGTTTTTCTACTTATTGGAATAAAACAGGCATTTTATTCCTACTAAGATAGGAAAGCCCAGTAATATTGCCTTTCATAGTACTCTTAAACTCTAGGAATAACAATACTATGCTAATCTCCTCTAGGTTTATAAGGAACATGATTTATCTGAGCAAATCCACAGTGAATTGTGGTTAAATACTCTGTGTCATCTGTGTGGCCTTTCTTTTTGAATTAAAAGAATGGCACAAATTAAATCATAATAATATTTTAATGAAATATGCATGTTTTCTAATAAGGATGAGTAGCATACTTATTTTAATGGTATTCATGAATTTTAGAGAATAAGTAAAACTGCACTGAACTCACAACTTAAATGGTGTGCAGTACAACTGGTAGACAAAAATGCACAATAGAGTTGTTTATTCATTAATAACAATATTAGATCAAATTATTTTACAATGACATATCATATATGTGTTATGTAATCAAACATGATTATATGTAACATTAAATTATCTAAACTATTTATGGGCTACCACAACAATTTTTCCTCAAGTAATAGAAATTTTAGTCCAGAAACCCTAAAGAAAAGTGAGGTTAGGGAATTTTTTACCTTTAGATTTAAATTGATATTTGGGTTATCCTGGGAATGCTCTGATTCTTTTAGTGAAGCCTGGAGGTCATTTCTAAAATATTCATAAGTAACAGAAGAATTCAGTGTTCTGATATCTTAAATGCAAATTCATGTTGTTCTTACTGACCTTAAGTAATTCCAGGTGATATTTCAAAGTTGTATTAAATGAAAGATTTTCATAAGCATATGGTTTACTCTGGGGAAATAATTTAGAGAATGTGAATAAAATCCCATGGGTAATGAAGTACTTTATATATATTTCCTCATTATCATTTTCCCTTACATAACTCCCAATGTAAAGGGCTCACAAAAGTGTTGTAATTTTAAAAATAATCCCTTATATTAATATATACCTTAAAATTTTAAAAATGAATACCCAAAACTTTAGGGAGACAAATATACATATTTTTATGTATGTGAATATATATAGTGTATGTATCTATGTACATACATATTTATACCTGTATATTCCCTCATATATATTTACATATATAAAACATAAAAAATATATATGTGTAATCATTTTCAAGTGATTGCTTCATGTAGAACAAAAGTTGAATATTCAAATTTTAAACTATACATAATTTGCTAATGCTATCCCTTATATTTATTTAGATTTTGGAACTAATCTGAATGTGTTAGAGATCATTCTTACTGTTGAAAAAGCCATAAGATACTGGATTAGGAGGATCTGGAGATCTGTGGTCTAAACATCTTTGTGTTCTAAAGGAATTGGCACATGATGTCCAGCTCAAAGAAGTTACTTCCTATATATTTAAGGAATTAATGAGCAGTTTGATATTTTATTTTATTTTTTTACTGTAGGTATATCAGAAGTACAGAACAAACCAATGTGAATTAAAAGACTAAAAAATGTTGTTGGAGACTGTCACTGTTCCCACGTCCTATTTAGTTCCTCTTCAAATAAATCTAACATCACTTGTCTTGCTGTTTATGTCTTTCTTTCTTTCTTTCTTTCTTTCCCTTTAATCCTTGGCTTCTCTTATAGTTGGTATTTGAAACTCTTGATACATATAAAGACTATTAGTCAGGTGAAACATTCTCCCTTTTAATACTTTAATCGGTGAATTGTAATTGTACATTTTACAGAGTTACAGAGCGATAGGAATATACATGCAACAATCCTTGCTATATTAAAATTTTATTTATACTGCTTATATTTTTATTCCTAAACTTCTTACATCCCCCAAAATTACCTCTTACCCCAAATAGCATTCTTTAAAATTTTTCTCTTACTAAAACAACAGCTATAATAACTATTAAAAAATGAAGTATTGTCTTTTTGGGGGAGATAAGGGGCATGACAAATAGGAAAATGGGAATAAAAGAGGTATGTTTAAGATACAGAAAACAGCAATGAAATAGAACACATGTCCACCACATTCTTCAATCTATATCTTGAAATTACTCTTTATTTGTGAACTCATTGCATATAGTACAAACATATTCTCATAGACCTAAATTTATGGGAATGTGAAAAAATTTAAGAAGCAAGTGGAAACTAGAAAGTATCTGTGACTATAATACATATTTTGGCAATTTTTTAAGAAGAAATTGGTGTTTAAGAAAGTGAAAATTCTCACACTGTGGAAATTCTGGACAATCTAACCAATAATCATAACCAACAGTGAGAAATACTGTTTTTTCTTCATATTGCTGATAATCTTTTGATAAGGGAGTAGATTTTTATTTTCTATTCTATTTCAAGTTCTACATTTGGTAATATTTTAAAATAATTGAATGCTTCTGGTAGAACACAGCACAATGGCATGTACAGAGACATAGTACATGTCTAGATTTTAATCAGCTCTCAAGCATAAATGAAGCATGACATCCTCAGGTTCTGACCATGCAGGCATGGCGAACAGAACAAAGAAGATAAGCGCAGAACTCTATGCGACTGATATGTTTTCTGCCACTCAATTGTGAAGTTAGAGGAATACTCAAGGATACTGCTGTTATACATTTTTAGGATCCTCAGACTTAGATACTGGGTGAGATGAAATCAGTACCAACCACAAAGGTGGTAATGCTTGCTGTTGTCCCTGGCTCTGCTATAGACTAGGTGTATGAAACTGACTTTAAAAATTAACTGTTTTATGATTCTCTTTTCATATATTAAGTAAGGGAGTTGAATGAGATTTATTTATTCATTTATTTATTTATTTATTTATTATTTTTTATTGTTTTTGTGGCACTGGGGATTGAACTCAGGGGCATTCTATCTCTGAGCTACACCTCACTCCTTTATTTTTTTTTTTAATTTTGAAATAGGGCCTCATTATGTTGCTGAGACTGACCTCAAACCTGCAATCCTCCTGTCTCAGCCTACCAAGTACTGGGATTACAGGCACCACCACACCCAGCTAATTTTTTTAGTATTTAGTATTGGGCATTTTCCAAACACTAATTCTTCTCCTATCTTTCCCCTTTGCCTTTCTTCATGACTCTTTAAAAATGGTTTGGCTTATAGAGGTTTAGTATGGAGGTCATGATCCTGTAAGATGTATATGAAAGAAGGCTTGGGTCAAGACTCAGAAGTTTAGAAAAAGTTAAACTTGTCTTTTGCTGAATGTAACTTTAATATTATAATTGTCTGAAATTATTTTAGGAAAGTAGAAATGGTAAAGGTAAACAGGGTTGTAAATTCATATTCCACACCTAGTGGAACAACCAAAGTGTGAATTTAATTTAATATAATTGATCTGATCCTCAATCATAAGCTTTCCCCAACAAATGTGTCAGAAAACTTCACAGACTTTCTTTCTCTTTCTTTTTCTTTCTTTCTTTCTTGCTTGCTTTCTTGCTTTCTTTTTTTACTAGTTTTAGCAGACTTTCATTTAATTTTTGCAGTGTTTTGAGCTAAAGATTCTGAGTCCACACCGAGTGTATTCAAAGAATAATGTAATAAATAAACATATTAAAGATAAGATAATAGGAGCCAGGTTTCTCATTTCTGGAAAAGGTGACTAAAAACACAAAAAAGCAGATGTCTGAAATAAATTTCATGATATTGAGTATTTATACAACAGCATAAAGTAAAATAACTATACACACATACACACACGCACATACACAAGTGCTTCCTGAATTATTTCCCAATTGACCAGAGAAGCAGAGACATTTTGGTAACAATGAGTACATTTGGTGATCAGGAATTGATATTTAATGATTGTTTGAAGAAAATCTTTTCTTTTTTCTGCTTCTTAAAAAATAGTAAAATGAGAAGCATTTGGCTATAGAAAAAGAAATAGAAAAATGGAAAACAGAAAATAAAAAAGAAAAATTTACCTCTGCATTTGAAAACTTCTGGGTATTGCATGAATGTGTTGTTTCTCTTAGTGACTATGTTTCTATACCCTTACCATTTTCCTTATTTACTATTTAACTTTATTACTAGTAGGAAATCTTAAAAATAAAGATTATAGCTCAAGGTTCTCATCAGAAGCTAGCTCATAATTTCAGCCATACTAAAAGTGATACCCCTCACTGTTTAGAATTGTCTAGGAATGTTTGGTATTTCTATCAAATTCTGAGAAGTTGTGTGTAAAACAGAAACCAACATTTTGCAATACAGTATATTAGTCTATTACCTTGTTAAAAAAAAGATGTTCAATTGTAACAAAGATAAATAGGATTGCTAAGTAATATTTCAATGATAATTATTAATATATATGAATATAAAATATATGTACATACATGTATATTTTATATTTATGTGTATATATGTGTATATGTATGTATGTATGTGTATATATATACATACATATATACACATTAATTTAAATTATATGTATGTATGTGTATATATATACATACATACATATAATTTAATCAATTTACCAAACTTTTGGAAATAAATCCTTGCATATCCTTTGGGAGGCAGGGTGGAAGTAAATACTCTTGTACTAGCTGTTCACAAGAGAAAGCAAATTAATATATATAGTACTTTTTGTTCTCACAAGAATATCTGTCTTCTGATATCGAAGAGATAAATTACTGCTGGAGAGTCAATATAAGACTGATTGTTAAAAGAGAAGATTTTAAAATAGGTAAAGCATTTTAAATTGCACTTTGGTGTTATAAAATGATTTTTCTTTTGACTTAAAAGTAACCATCATATTGATTATGCTTAAAGAGGGGCATCAAGGTCTGCTTCTAAACTACACTATATTTTTCTTTCCTTTTAAAATGATGGGAGAAATGTTCAAAGTGATCTCTTATGTAATTACCTATTTTATACATGCATCATTTATCAGTAACTAAAATGTATGCCAAAAGTGTGCTAAAATAATTTTATCATGTCACTCAATTTAATAAAATGTGAATGTGTTTAATTACAGACATCAGCTTTTACTTTTCATTGATTCATGATGTCATGAGAATTAGTGAAAAAGAAAAAATAATAATCATTTTGCTATAAGCCTACAGTAGATAGAACATAGGAAAGGATCATGGAAGTGTTAAATTGATAACATTTGTCTTATAAAAATGGGTAAATTGCCTTTTATAAAGGTAAATGCCCTAGAAAATGCCCTATTTTTAAAAATACATCTAGCCAGGTTTTGTGGTGTGCACCTGTAATCTCAGTACTTGGGAGGCTGAGACGGGAGCGACTCGAAAAGCTGCTAGTTTTAAGCAGGGAGCAGAACAGGAGAAGGCTTTGCATCAGGTCCAAGCTGCTCTGTAGGCTGCTCTGCGACTTGGGCCTATGATCCATCAGATCCTATGGTACTCAAGGTGTCAGTGGAAGATAGAGATGCTGTCTGGAGCCTTTGGCAAGACCCCATAGGTCCTGCCTTCATCTGCAGACAATTACTCTCCCTTTGAGAAGCAGTTCTTGGCTTTCTACTGGGCCTTAGTGGAGACTAAACACTTGAACGCGGGCCACCAGGTTACCATGTGACCTGAGCTGCCCATCACGAACTGGGTATAGTCTGACCCTCAAAGTCATGAAGTTGGAGGAGCATAGCAGCAATACATTATCAAATGGAAACGGTACATACACAATATGGCCCAAGCATGTCCTGAAGGTACAAGTAAGTTATATGAAGAAGTAGCCAAATGCCCATGAGTCCTACTCCTGCTACAGTGCCTTCTGTCCCCTAGTGTAAACCTGTGGCCACACAAGGTGTACCATATGATCAGTTGAGAGAGGAGGAGAAATTTCTGGCTTGATTTACAGATGGTTCTGCATGATATGCAGGCACTGCTGGAAAATGGACAGCTGCAGCACTACAGCTCCTCTCTGGGACACCCATGAAAGACAGTGGTGAGGGGAAACTTTTTCAGTGGGCAGAACTTCTCACAGTGCACCTGGTTGTGTATTTTGCTTGAAAGGAAAAGTGGCCAGATAAATGATTATACACTGATTCCTGGGGTGTAGCCAATGGTTTGGCTGGATGGTCAGGGACTTGGAAAGAACATGATTGGAAGATTGGACAGAAAGATACTTTGGGAAGGGATATGTGGTTAGACTTCTCTGAATATGCAAAGAATATGAAGATATTTGTGTCCCATTTTAATGCCCATTGAAAGGTGACCTCAGCAGAGAAGGATTTAACAATCAAGTGCATAGGATGGCCCGACCTGTGGATAGCAGTCAACCTCTTTCCCTAGCCACCCCTGTCATTGCTCAATGGGTTCATGAACAATGTGGCCTTGGTGAAAGAATTGGAGGGTATGCATGGGCTCAACAACATGGACTTCCACTCACCAAAGCTGATCTGCCTACAGCCACTGTTGAATGCCCAATCTGCCAGAAGCAGAGACCGACACTGAGCCCTCCATATGGCAGCATTCCTGAGGTGATCAGCCTGCAACCTGGTGGAAGGTTGATTACCTTGGACCCCTTCCATCATGGAAGGGGCAGTGCTTTGTCCTTACTGAAATAGACACTTATTCTGCATATGGATTTTCCTTCCCTGCACATAAAGCCTTTGCCCAAACTACCATTTGTGGACTTACAGAATGCCTTCTCCACCGCCATGGTATTCCACACAGCATTGCTTCTGACCTAGGAACCCACTTCACAGCCAAATAAGTGTGGTAATGGGCTCATGCTTATGGGATTCACTGGTCTTACCATGTTCCTCACCATCATGATGCAGCTGGTTTGATAGACTGGTGAAAAGTCCTTTTGAAGACTCAGTTATAGTGCCAGTTACACGTAAATACCTTGCAGGGCTCAGACAAGGTTCTCAAAAAGGCTGTATATTCTCTAAATCATCATCCACTCTATTGTACTGTTTCTCCTATTTCCAGAATTCATGGGTCCAGATATTAAGGGGTAGAAATGGGAATGGTACTACTCACTATTACCCCTATTGACCCACTAGCAAAGGTTTTCCTTCCTCTCCCCATAACCTTATATCCTGCTGGCCTCTAGATCTTAGTTCCAAAAGTAGTAAAGCTTCTACCAGGAGGCACAAAAATGATTCCACTAAATGAGAGGTTAAGACTTCACCCTGGCCATTTTGGGATCCTCATGAGTCAATAGGTTAAGAATAGAGTTCTGGTGTTGGCAGGAGTGATTAATTCAGATCACCAAGGTAAATTGGACTATTACTCCACAGTGGAGGTAAGGAGAAGTATTCCTGGGAAGCAGGAGATCCCTTTGGGTATCTCTTAGTATTGCCTTGTCCTGTTATTAAAATTAATGGAAAACTACATCAACCTAATCCAAACAGGATGGCAAATGTCTCAGACCTTCCAGGAATGAGGGTATGGGTCACCCCTCCAGGGAAAGAACCAAGATCTGCTGAAGTGCTGGCTGAAGATAGAGGTAATACAGAATTGGTAGTAGAAGGTAGTTATAAGTACTGACTACTGCCATGGTACCAGTTACAGAAATTAGGATTGTAATTGCCATGAATATTTCTTTCCTATTTTGTTAAGAATATGTGTGCATAATTTACATACATTTAAATATGTAAAATACATGTGAGTAGTAAGCATATGTTATATTAATTTGCATATATTAAGCAGATATCTTTTTCCTCCTCCATTATTCCTCTATCATATAACATAATATTGATATACTTAATATTAGTATTTAAGTGTTGTTAAATATACATTATAGTATTTAAGTATTGGGGTGAGCATCATTCAGAAAACTTCGCCTCCTATTCAGGGGAGGTAACTGGTATATTTTCAGTTGTACATGGGATAGTTATATCATGTTAGGCGAGATTTTGATATTACTATTATGTTTATTTGAAGATTAATATGATTTAAAGAGACAGGGTTTGGAGTTCAAATTGACAAGGGGTGGACTTGTGATGGTTAGTTTGGATTGTCAACTTGGCCAGATTATGAAACAGCTAAATTATGTGACGTTGGGTGTATTGATGAGTGGATTGGTTCATGTAATTGCAGATTGAAGGGGAAGTCATTCTCTGAATGTAGGCCGCTTGGTTCTGATAGGTGTAAGACCCAGATAAAAGGAGAAAGCCATGGGAATGCATGTGTGGTTCTTCCTGAAGAAAGTATGTATCGCTCATATAAGATATTGGCTTTCACCTCTTTGAACTGGACCTTCATCATCATATTTCTGGAGAGTTTCCTGGCCTTTCCATCTTGGACTGGGACTTAATTAGTGGTCACTCCAATTCTGAGACTCCAGCTTTTGGACTGCTTGGCCAGAAGGTGGTTCCTCTGGCTTTCCACATGCAGTTGGTAACTTGAGACTACACTGCTTTGGACTGTAAGCTGATTTGATAAATCCCCTTTTACCATATACATTTTCTATGGGTTCTGTTACTCTAGTGAACCATCACCAATACAGAATGGATGAAGCAGTGGCATAAGGTTTTATCACACTACTGAGAACAACATGTAATATAAAAATGTTTACTTGTGTATTCCTAGAATTTTGCATTTATTATTTTTGGACTATAGTAGATTACAAGTAACTAAAAACATGGAAAGTAAAACCATGGGTGAGAGATACTACAGTACTGACAAAATATTTTTCACAAATAAAATATTTGAAAGCATACTCTTTTTGCAGGGCTCTAAATAAGAATATATTCTCAAATATTACTGGTAATACAAAATTATACAATTCTATAAAAGATATTTTGCACTACTAAACAATATTAGACATGCATACTTTTTATATAGAAATTCTATTATAATAATCTATGCAAAGCACATAATGAGAAAGATATATATTGAAGCTTCAATTATTATATTAACTGAAAACCAGGATATGGATGTGAGTAATATTCTGTTTCATATTTTAACTTTTGTATTATATATGTATTATATGAAATTTAAAAACAAATTAAAGTAACAAAACAATCACTAAAATATAAAATGGGCTATAGTTCTTAGGATATAGAAAATCTGAACTGACCAATAGCATGCAAATAGATAGAAAAATCAATAAAAAGCCTTCCATCAAAAAAGTCCAGGTCCAGATGGATTCCCAGATGAATTCTACAAAATCTTTATAGAAGAATTAAATCCAATACTTCACAAATTATGTGAAATAGAGATAGAAACCTTCCAAACTCCTTCTATGTAGCTAATATCACCTTAATACAAAAATTGAATGAAGATACCTTAAAAAAGAAAATTGCATATCAATATCCTTGATGAACATGGATGCAACAACAAAATACCAGCAATATGCGTTCAAAACCACATCAATAAAATTGTACACCATGACCAAGTTAGTTTCATTTCAGGGATGCAAGGTTAGTTCAATATACCCAATCAATATGTGTAATTTGCCATATAAATAGAACTTATTTAAAAAAATCAGATGGTTATTTTAATAGATGCTGAAAAAGCATTTGGCAAAATCCAGCACCCATTCATGTTAAAATACTGCAGAAAATCACAATAGAAGGAAGTTATCTCAACATAATAAAGGCAATATTATAAACCTAAAGCCAAAATCATATTGAATGGGGGAAAAATGGCAAGAATTCCCTTTAAAATCAGGAACAAGACAAGGATGCCCACTATCACTACTCGTTTTCAATATAGTACTTAAGACTCTAGACAGAATAAGGCAAGAGAAGGAAATCAAAGGAATACAAATAGAAAAAAAAAACAAAACCCTGAAATTATCTCTATTTGCAGTTGACATGATCCTGTACTTAGAATACCCCAAAACACAACCAAATGATTTCTAGAGCTGATTAACAAATTCAGCAAAGTAGTAGTATACAAAATAAATCTACAAAGTCAGTAGCTTTTCTATATGCCAATCATGAATTCACTGAAAAAAATTCATTCACAATAACCTCAAAAACAAATACCTAGGAATAAATATAATCAAGGAGGTGAAAGACCTCTACAATGAAAATTATAAAACACTAAAGAAAGAAACTGAATAAGCTCTTAGGAGATAGATGGCCATTCTACCAAAAGTGATCTACAGATTCAATGCAATCCCTATTAAAATACTAATGTCATTCTTCACAGAGAAAAATTATTCCTAAAATTCATATTGAAAAACAAAAGACCCAGAATAATCAAAGCAATTCTCAGCAAAAAGAACCATGCTGAATGCATCACAATACCTGACATTAAATTATACTATTGGTTATAGTAATACAGATAGCATGGTATTGGCACAAAAACAGACAGAGACCATTGCCACAGACTATAAGTTGCAGAAACAAACCCACACACTTACAGCCAATGGATTTTCAACAAATATGCCAAAAACATACATTGGAAAAGGACACCCTTTTCAACAAATGGTGCTGGGAAAACTTATTCCCCATTTGTAGAAAAATGGCATTAAACCCCAACTCCTCACCCTGTACAAGAGTCAATTCAAGATGGATCAAAGTACCTGGAAATTATACCAGACTTTGAAATTACTGAAGGAGGGAATAAAACCAACACTCCAACATGTAGACACAGGTAGAAAATTCCTCAATAAAACCCCCAAAGCTCAGGAAATTAAAATAAGAATTAATAAATGGAATGGTACTAAACTAAAATATGTCTGTTCAGCAAAATGAAAACAAAACTAAACAAAAAAAAACCATCAAGAGTCTAAAGAGAGAGCCTACAGAATGGGCTTCTTTGCCAGCTGCTCCTCTGACAGAAGGCTAATATCTGGACTATAGAAAAAACTTGAGAGACTTAACAAATAAAAAACCAAATAACCCAGTTGAGAAATGGGCAACAAAACTAGATACTTCACAAAAGAAGAAATACAAATGGCCAATAAATATATGAAAAAATGTTCAACAACCTTAACAATCAAGGAGATGTAAATGAAATTACACCAAGATTCCATGTGACCCCAATTAGAATGACAATCATCAAGAAGTCAAACAACAATAAATACTGGTGAGAATGTGGGGAAATAGGAACTCTTCCACATTGTTGGTGGGATTGCAAATTAGTACAGCTGCTATCAAGATCAGTGTGGAGATTCCTCAGAAAACTAGGAATGGATCTATCATATGATCCAGTTATAACACTCCACAAATTGACCCTGAGAAATAACATGGTACCAAATTTTTGTATATTTAGCATAAGATTAATCACAAGTTTGTCATTCAAAAGCACATACCCCCTTGGGTAGGGTTTAATAAATTTTTCCCTGTGTAAAATAAATAAAGAAATATAAATCCAAAATTCAAATGGATTTTTACAATCATGAGTTTAAATTCTCTTTTATTCCAATATATACAAATACTTGAGATTTTATATATAAGATGTATGTTCATAGAAAAAACAGTTGAAGAAATGATAACCCAGTAAGAATAAGTATCCCAAGCACCTAGATAATTGTTTCTAAATAGAATTATGAAAATTATCTTTTCTCTCCAAATATTATTTCTGCTCATATTTTTGGTTTTTCATTTTCTTCTGGAATTCTGATTAGATGTATAAACATCTTCACTTTTTGTTATTTTTGTGGTACTTGGAATTGAACCCAGGTACACTCTACCTCTGAGCTACACCACAAGCCCTTTTTAGTTTTTAATTTGAAACAGGATCTCACTAAGTTACCAGGCACTGTCCTCAAATTTAAGATTTCAAAGTCTCAACCTCCTATGCACTGGGATTACAAGTGTGTGCCACTCTAACTGACTTTCATTCTTTGTAATTCTTAATCTCTTTCACCAAATTATGTAAACTCAATGGATCACCTTGGTTTCATTGATCAGCGCAGGTAATGTGCATTTGAAATACATATTCATATAGTGACCAATTTGTGTACACATAAATATTTATTTTGCTTTTGTTCACTTTGCACTGATTAGCCCTATGAAAACTTTTAAAAAATATCCTCAACATAGGGATAGAGAGGATTTTATTTTGGGTCATTGTTAAATGGTGAGCAGCATTTTAGTTCCTATCCCTATTGATAGAAGGTCTTACAGTAGATTCCACAACATGTGAGGTGCTCTGAGCATTTTCTTTTCTACACACTCCTCAAGTTTGTGGACACAAATATCATATTCATTCCAATTTATAAAATATCTTCAAAAGCCATTTCAGTATTCAGTTTACTTCTGTGGGTTCCTTCTAGATTTTGTTGTGGTAAGTTTTACCAGTAATCAATGCTTTACAGAAGTTATTTTTCCCAATATTTTGAGGTACTTTTAGTTAAATTTATTTTCAAATACTAGTCCATTGCATTGTTGAAATAGAACTATAGATAAAATTATGTACAAAGCATGCTCGAAGTATCTTGTAAGTTTTAAATGTTAATTATTATTTCTAGAATTTCTATTTGGGTTGTTTTTGCCAATAGTTTTTCCATGCCATGATGTAGTTCCTTTCTTTAAAAAATAGAACATTAAATATACATTTTAATGTATAGAATGTGATGCATTTATCTTATTCATTCAGCAAATATTTATCAATTAATTGTGCCACAGATAGTTATATAATCCAGAATGCAATGCCATAAAATGGACAAAAATTCCTCTCCAAAGAAGTTCAATTCTACCTTGAAGAAATATGGAAAATATTCATGACAAATCAGTAAAATATTTTGCATACTAGAAAGTAATAAGTACCAAGGGAAAAAATAAGATTGGAACAAGTAATAAAATCTGTCAAGGAGAAAGGTATTGAGAAAATTGGATGAAGAAAAACATGTCAGCTTAAATTTAAAACATAAATGATGTTAACATCCATTCATTTGTCAATAATTCAGGATTTGTATGTCTATTTGCATGAATGTGATCTCTCCTCAAACAATTATTGTTTCCCAATTGAGGACATTGTCTTTGTTAGTGGCAGTACATTTTTCTTAATTATCCAGGCTTGTAATTCTATACTCTTTCTTGTTCTGACCTCTACGCAGATGAAGAGTTCTGTTGACTCTGCCATCTGAGGTATTTCTGATGTTAATTTCTTTTTTTACATACTTAATCTGGTCAATATTTTGGATTAATCAGAACCTTTATAAAAAATTTAACACTCAGTTGAATCACTTGAATTACTTCTGCTCCATGCTGGCATATAAAATTCTCAAAATACAACACTTAATTATCTACTTCTTTATTTAATGGCTTCTGATTATCTAAATTTAATTATTTTTAAATATATGTAAGACCAAAAGGCTTTAGGCTGATACAATTAGCACTTGTAGGTATAAGTCACAGAACTGTATAAATAGGCCAAATGGGTGAGGGAATTCTCAGTCCTTAAAGTTATATACAGTCTATTACTGCATCTGTATCTATCTACAAAAGGATGGGCTAGTTTTTCACCACTGATTGGATGCATAAATTGGTGAATTAAATATTTTCTTAGGTGGTCTACCAATGTGTCTTTGGGTTCACTGGTCCCTGCATCTGTAAGATTTTCTGTATCATCTTGAACATCGAGAAATGAGTCATTCTTTAAATCAAAACAAAAATATATTTTTAAGCTATTTTCTAACCTCTCACATAATTTTTTAGTATTAACTTGTTACTGAGCTTGTACTACAATATCTTCTATTGTTTATAGAAATTATTGCCCTTTTCCCTAGCACTTAGAATGCTCTTGGACCAAAAAACCATTCAACAATTGCATCAATTAGTACATTTTTCTATTTTTTAAAATAGCATACATTGAAAATTTACTCATATCAAGATAATTACAGAATAAATGGGGAAGATGGCAATGGAGTAAGACCCCCAAGGTGAGTTTGCCTTTAACTCATCTCGGGAATTCTGAATTGAGCAGCCTCTCACATCCCGGACTACTTCTATGGGAGGTGGGAACTAAAGACAGAGAAACTCAATAATATCTACAAGGATGCTTTTAAACAACAAGGCTGTAAAAGGAAAAAGAAGCAGCAAAGAACAAGTGGAGAGGTGAGAAAAATAGCATGCACTGGGGACTCCCAGGAACTCTGGAAAGCCTGGAAAATCTTATATCCAGAAACCTGAGACTTACTCCACAGACACCAAGGACACCTGTCACAGAATAACACAGTCCCACAAGGCCTCAGGAGAGAGAAAGGTGATCAAACCCATGGATCCATCCCTCCATACCACCCAGGACACACTGAACACCTGGAGGCAGATGTGAGTGTGTGATTATCAGGGAGGTGAGTGTGCCCGTTTGGGGAAAATTGCTCTGGTATTAATTTCTAAAAATGTAAAAGGCAGTCATTCGGGCAGGGACAGGCCGTAGCTCTGTATGTTCCATTCCAAGAGCCCCCACTCCCCTCTTTTTTGCCCCTTTGTTCTAAATGTTTAACCCACAGTAAGAATGTAAAGGCAATTAAAGCCTCTAGCCTTAGAAGCACATAGAGACTGAGGAGCACCATAGAGACAATTAGAGCCTTTAGCCCTACAAATATATGAAAAACAATTAACAGCCCAAAGATCACAGTGACTGCCTGGCTGTAAACATAGCAAAGGCCTCATGCTTTGCTCTTGGAGGTTATACACAGCTGCCCTGACTACATCTAGTGCCTCTGTTTACCTCCTATTCTTTGTGACTCGACCTCAGTATGAGAAATGCAAACTCCATATGTTACATCAAAGTGCCCAGAGTTGATAGACAACCAATACAGCCCAATACAATAGGGGTAAAAACAAGGTAGATTAGTGACCTCTGCACTTAGTAAGTGCACTTAGTAGACTAGAAGTCACCACCTGCCTAAAGAATAAGTTATACCTTAGAAATAAGTTACTAGCTCATTGCCTTGGTAATGCTAAGAACTTACTAATGTGAGAATTGTATTTAAGGGGCCAGGGTCAGAGGGAGGGACAGAGTTCCACTTTTGGGCTCTCCTTTCTGTCACCCCTGAAATAGCACATTTTGTGTCTGGTTATACTGTCTTTTTTTCTGGGAACTCAAGGCCAAGCCAGTAGCCCTCTGTTGGGTAAACAAATGTTTATCTAACAATTTTGCTGTTAAGGTCAGTCAAGGCTCCTTAGGGGTATACTTGGTGAGGGTTTACCTCTATCATCTGTCAGGATATGTCTCACTCTTGCTGATTATTTGGCTTTGTTTGAAGTACAGAGGATATTTTCCTCTCTGTTGACCTTCCTCTTGCAGAGTATGGTTGGTGGCTCCATCTCTGAGGTCTTCACAATCTCCCTATTTGGGGGATTGGGTGACTTTCCAGAATTTACAAAGCCCTTAGAAGTCCCATCATTTATTCCCTGGGTTCCATTTGACCTTGGAGAACTAGTGCCAAAATATTGGTTTTTTTTTCCTTAGTCCCTTCATTTCCAGATTGTTCTCTAGGTCTCAGCATTTTGAATACCCAGAAGATTAGTTAACACCAGACCTTTTAAGTTGTCTTGTAGGTGATGGAACAGTTACATAGCTTTTTAGGAAAAACAAAAACAAAATTATTAGGAAAGAAGATGGTCATAGTGTAATTAGGCCTGTACATTTTGGGAAGACAAATATCTAAGTGTTGGGAACCATTTTCTTATCTTTAGACTCTAAGTTGCATAAACAGCCTAAGGAGGTAAAAGCTTTACCAAATGAGCTGATCAGGATTTGCTTATCAGGAACCATTTTCTTATCTTTAGGCTCTAAGTTGCATAAACAGCCTAAGGAGGTAAAAACTTTACCAAATGAGCTGATCAGGATTTTCTGATACAATAGAGGGAAGCTCTCAGAAGAGGGAGTTGACCGTTTCTTGACCTAAGAAGGAGGAAGGGTGCTGATTGTTAACATGTTGTTTATCTGCTTGTTAATGTTATCATTGTATACATCTGGTGCTCTAAAAGGGTATATAATTACTGAGCTAAATAAAGTTGAGGCTGCTGCAGTATTTGATTGAGAGCCCTCCTGAAACTATCGTTTGTCTCTCTCTCTTGTTTTTTCTTAATCTGCACTCCCTGTTTCAGGAACCAATCGACTTTGTCGGTGGGCTCCAACATCTAAGATGTTACAGCAGGGAGGTATAGGTTTTGTAATACTTTACCAAAGGCAGATAAGTGTCTTAAACCATTTTTATCCCAAAGAGAAACCTTTAAAAGCAATGAAGATTGTATTTGGAAACATCCATGAGCTCAAAAAAATTGAAAATGACCGTATTATCTGTAATAAAAGCCATATCTTGCTGTAAACCTGTATAGATACTTGCACAAGAAGACTCATTTCTCTTTTTCTTCCTAGTATTATCCAGAGGTGGCAATCCACCCTATAGTGGGGATGGCAAATGGGGATCTCAGAAAGAGTATGAAAAGGCAGCTTAACCTTTCTGTGGTGTTGGGTCCCTAGCCAGGAGCTGAACACGGGTTGTCAGAATCAGAGGACAGAGCTTTAGCTGCTAGGCCAATCCAAATCTGCTCCAGAAAGGGTGCAGAGAGTTGCTTACTAGACCTGCTCCCGCCTGAACATAGAGGCAAGGTTTTGAGGTGGGGACTGGCACCAGATGTGTGGGTGGCTGTGAGGAGGGATGGGATGGGATGTGAGGAAAAGTTTGGGAGAAACTGTCTGGAGTGGAGAGCAGGCCTTGGGCCCAGTGGACAGGGGGAGGGAGCATGGCCCCAAGGCGCATGCTGACATGGGCAGAGGCTGCGGGCCTTGAAACCAGGGTGCAGAGCCACCAGAACTGAGGCTTGAGCATCCTGGATGAGTGCGAGGCCAGTGGGAACTGCAAGGGGTGTGGTAGCTGGAGACACAGGAGCCAAGGTATGGCAGAGGGGCAAGGGCGAGCTGGCGAGAGATGGCACCAGAGTTGCGGTGCAGCACAGCATGAAGAGCTGGTGGCACAGTCTCTTGGCCACTGAGGCAGCAGCTTTCTAAGTCTGGTTGATCTCACCTAGCATAATACAATCTAGGTCCATCCATTTTCCTGAAAATGACATGATTTTGGTATTCTTTATGGCTGAGTTAAATATTTTTCCCATAACATTTATTTGTTTGTAATAAACTACATGATTTATTTATTTCACATACATTATCATTGATTCCCTTTGCTAGAATGTAAGTTCCAAAATGCACAGGACACAAACTGCTCTGCCTGTACCTCAGAGACTACTCCCTATCAGGGAGGCAACAGACAGGTCCCTGGTCTTTAACACCTGGAACCCATCAATGCCACCATTGCAGAAGGCAGAGTCCTGGAGTAACTAGAACCTAGTATGGACAATCTAAACACAGAACAATAGAGGGGTGATATGGGACACAGACACCAAAGACAGCATTGTGTATGATAAATACTCAATAGAAATCTGAAAACACCCATGGTAGAGTCTATTCACTTTTAAGGCATACCTTGAGGTAAATATTTACCTCCAGAATAAGATATTATAAATGGAGAGTGATTAGACATAGGAAATGCATAGTGAGAGAAAGCCATTAAAAGCAACAAAGATGCAAACTTAAGAAAGTTAAGAAGCCTGAAAACATGAGAAAGAAAAATACTAAAGAAACAATGAGCCCCCACAATCACACAACAACAGAGTACACTAACTCAGAGGTGCAAAGAATGCCAGAAGGAGAATTCAGAAATTTAATAGTAGAAATGATACAGGATTTCAGAGAGAGCCTGAAAGAATGAAAGATCACATCAACAAAGAAACTGACACCCTGAACAGTAATCAAAAAAAAGTTCTGAAGGAAAGGATGCAATCATTGAAATGAAAACATCAATACAAACCATCAATGGTAGATGAGACAACATGGAAAACAGAGTCTCACTACTCTAAAAATGAATGCATATTATATAATTTAGAAAAATCAATTTGACAGCATGAGCTGCACATTGAAGAGATCTGGAATAACTTTAAAAGAGCAAACCTGAGAATAATAGGCATAAAAGAGGGTATAGAAGCTGATACCAAAGAAATAAAAAAATCTCCTCAGAAAAATATCAGAGAATTTCCCAAACATAGAAAGCGAGGTTGATATACAGGTACAGGAAACATATCGAACCCCCATTAGACAAGAACAGAGAAAAGGTTAACCACACTACATAATAATCAATTTACTGACATAGAGGCCAAGGAGAGAATCTTAAATGCAATAACAGTAAAAGACTGAGTGACATTCAGAGGCAAAACATTAAGAATCACTCCAGACTTCTCAAACCAAGTCATGAGAGCCACGAGGGCCTGGAGCAATATATTCCAAACCCTGAAAGAAAACAACTTCCAGCCAAGACTACTTAGCAAAGATATCTTTCAAATCTGACTGGGAAACAAAAATCTTCCATGACAAACAGAATAATCATTTCCATCCAATGAACAACTAAGCGAAGAAGAATAAATACGACCTCAAACAGAAATTACAAAATAAAAATTTAGGAATTAAAAATCATCTCTCAATAATTACACTGAATATCAATGGCCTCAATTACCCAATTAAAAGATATAAGGTGGCAAATGGATTAAAAACAATAATCCACCTATATGCTGTCTGCAAGAAACACACCTAACAGGTAAAGATACACACAAACTAAAGGTGAAGGGCTGGAGCAAAGTAATTCATGCTAATGGAACTCAAAGACAAGCTGGAGTAGCAACTCTCATATCAGACAAAATAGACTTCAAACCTAAACTTATCAGAAGAGACAAAGCGGGTCATTTTTTTTTACTGGTAAAAGGAACAATCCAATAAACAGATATAATGGTAGTCAACATTTATTCTTGTAACATAGGTGCAACCACTCATATAAAACAAACTTTGTGACATTAAATCTCACATACATTACAATACAATAATATTGGGAGACTTCAACCCTCTTTTAACACCACTAGACTGAACATCCAGACAAAAGATCAGTAAAGATGCCTCAGATATATAGAACACTATAAAACAAATGGGCCTACTAGACACATGCAGAATATTCCATCCATTTACAGCTGAATACACATTCTTTTCAGCTGCTCACTGAACCTTCTCCAAAATAAACCATATCCTGGGCCACAAAGCAAGCACTAGCAAATTAAAAAAAATGTGACATAACCCCCTGTATCTTTTCAGACTATAATGGAATGATATTAGAAATCAACTATAAGAAGACCCAGAGAAATTCATAAATACAATGAGACTTAATACTGCCCTGCTGAATGAGGAATGGAACATAGAATAAATAAGGGGAGAAATAAAAAATCCACGAAACAAATGAAAATAGAGAAATAGCACATCAACATCTCTGTGACACTTTGAAGGCAGTATTAAGATGAATATTTATACCACTGAGCTCCCACATAGGAAGACCAGAAAATCACCAAATAAACAACCTAATGAATCCTCAAAGCTCTTCAAAGGCAGAAACAGTCTAGTCCCAAAGTCAGTGAAGAAGACAGGAAATCATTAAAATCAGAGCAGAAATAAATAAAGTAGAGAACAACAATAAAAAATTAACAAAACCAAAAGCTAGTTTCTCAAAAAATAAAATAAACAAGATAGATAAACCATTAACTAACCTAACCAAAAGAAAGAGCGTATCAACCCAATTTACTAAAATAAGAGATTAAATAGATGATATTACCACAGACTGCATGGAAATCCAGAGAATCATTAGAAACTACTTTGAAAAACTATACTCCAATAAAATGGATAACCTAGAAGAAATTGACACATTTCTAGACTCATACAACCTTCCTAAATTGAATCAAGAAGAAAATTTTAAAAATTGAATCAAGAAGAAAAATTTAAACCAACCAATAACAATCAAAGATATTGAAACAGCAATAAAGAGCCAACTAACAAAGAAAAGCCCAGGTCCACACAGCTTCCCAGTCAAATCTTATAAAACCATTATAGAAGATCTAATCCAAGTGTGTCTCAATCTGTTCCATAAAATAGAAAAAGGATTCTCTCAAACACATTCTATGAATCCAGCATCACATTAATATCAAAACCAAATAAAGACAGCTCAAGAAAAGAAAACTACAGACTAATATCATTGATGAACTTAGATGTAAAACTTCTAAACAAAATAGTAACAAGGCATATTTAAAACCACATCAAAAAAATGATACATCATGATCCAGTCGGGTTCATCCTGGGGATGCAAGGCTGGTTCAATACATGAAAAACAATCCATGTAATTCACCACATAAACAGAACTAAGGATGGAAATAACAGGATCATTTCAATAGATTCTGAAAAAGCATTCAACAAAATCCAACACCATTCATGCTAAAAATACTGCAGAGAATCAGAATAGAAGGAACATACTTCAGAATCATAAAGGCAATATACAATAAACACACAACCAATATCATACTGAATGGGGAAAAACTATGAGAATTCCCTTTAAAATCAGGAACAAGACAAAGATGCCCACTATGACCATTCCAGTTTGATATACTACTTGAGACTATAGACAAAGCAATAAGGCAAGAAAAGGGAATCAAAAGAGTACAAATAGGAAAAGAAGAACTGAAACTCTCTATTTACAGATATCATAATCTTATACTTAGAAGACCCAATGAACTCAACCAATAGGATTCTAGAACTGATTAACAAATTCAGCAATGTGTCTGTATACAGAGCCATTCTAAAAAAATCAGAAGCTTTTCTATATGCCAACAATAAATCCATTGAAAAAGAAATCCAGAAAACATTTCCACTCACAATAACCACAAACCCTAAAATACGTAGGAATAAACATAACCAAGGAGGTGAAAAACCTCTACAATGAAAATTATAAAACACTCAAAAACAAATTGAAGAAGATCTAGGAAGGTAGAAGAACCTTCCATTGTCTTGTATAGCAGAACACATATCATCAAAATGGCCGTTATTCCAAAAGTTATCTACAGATTCAATGCAATCTCTATTAAAATACCATGGTCATTCTTCACAGATCTAGAAAAATCAATCCTTAAATTCATTTGGAACAACAAAAAACACAGAATAGCCAAAATAGTTCTCACCAACAAGAACCATGCAGGAGGCATCACAATACCTGACTTCAAACTATACTACAGAGCTATAGTAATAGAAACAGCATGTTATTGGCACAAAAACAGACATATAGACCAATGGAGCAGAATAGAAGATTCAGACACAAATCCACACACTTATAGCCAATTGACTTTTAACAAGGGGCCCAACAACATACACTGGAAAAAAGACAGCTTCTTCAACAAATGGAGTTGGCAAAACTGGTTATCCATGTGCAGAAAAATGGAAATAAACCTCACTTTCTCACCCTGCACAAGATTCAATTCAAGATGGATCAAAGACCTGAAAATTAGACCAGTGACCTTGCAGCTACTTGAAGAGGGCATAGGTCCAACTCTTCAGCACATAGGCACAGGCAAAACCTTCCTCAAGAAAACCCCAAAGGCATAAGAAGTTAAAAAGAGGGTCAATACGTGGGATTGCATTAAACTGAAGAGCTTCTGTGCAGCCAAGGATACTATCAAGAACCTCAACAGAGAGCCAACAGAATGGGAGATTTTTGCCAGATACTCCTCTGATAGAGGACGAATATCTAGAATATACAGACAACTCAATAAACTCACTGCCATCAAAAAATAACACAATAAAAAAATGGGCAAGTGAACTAAATAGAAACTTTAGAAAAGAAGAAATGCAAATGGCCAATAAATGTATGAAAAAATGTTCAATATCTTTAGCAATCAGAGAGATGCCAATCAAAACTACTCTGAGATTTCACCTAACCCCAATTAGAATAGCAATTATTAAAAACACAAACAACAAATGCTAGTGAAGATGTGGAGAAATAGGAACTCTGATACATTGTTAGTGGGATTGAAAATTAGTGCAACCATGTTAGAAAATAGTGTGGAGGGTCCACAGAAGAATGAGAATGAAACTACCATGGTTTCCAGCAATACCACTCCTGGGTATCTACCCAAACTACCAGAGTAATGTGTGCATATCTATGATTATATCTACACAATTCACAATTGCCAAACTGGAAACAATCGAGACATCCATCAGCAGATGAATGGATTACAAAACTAGAGGAGGTACACACACACACACACACACACACACACACACACATACACACACACATACACACAGACAATGGAATTCTACTCAACAATAAAGAACAAAATTATGTCATTTGTGAGGGAATGGATGAAACGAGAACATTATGCTAAATGAGATTAGTCAGTCACAAAAAGTGAAAGTTGGGATGTTCTCCCTCATATGCAGAAGCTAAGGAGAAATTGGGACACAGGAGGGACTCGGACAAGGGAGGAGAAACCTTAGTGGAGTGAAGGAGGGGACCTAACTGAGGGAGATGGGAGGGGGGAAGGAAGACTTGAAGAGGGAAACACCTCAATGGACATGATGTACATATACAAACTTATCAAAGTCACTTTGCTGAGCATGGGAAGGAAGGGAGGAGAAGGGAATAGGGCAGGAACTGTGGGAGGGATCAATGAGTGCTGTGTGCATGTATGCCTCTATCTCCCTTAATTTCAACAAGATGTATGATTACAACGCACCAATAAAAAATTATACTAATGTATTATATAACCAAATATTTCCTTTAAACTTATATTCTTAAAAGATAGCATACCTTCGAGTGTTCATGCATTAAATGTTTTTATGTGAATTTTGAATGTGCTGACTAAAGCTCACTTTGGTGTCTATTTCTTGTCTTAGTATTATTTATGGTAGAGGAAACTTTTCTTCTGACCATTTTTATGAAATTTTGGTTACTTTTTTGTTTACCTGTTCTGTTATCCATTGTAGCTAATACATCCTTAAAAATCATAAATTTAAAAACAATTCTTTTTTTTCCAAATGGTCTCATTAGTCCCACAGATTTAATGTGACTAGTTTATTTTTCCAAAATTTGTTTCATTTTACCAATTTTGTTATTCAAAGGTACTAAAACATAGAATCTTAAATAGGAAAACACTATTTTCTTGAGATTGTTTTGAGGTTATTTATACTTTTAAAAACTGTCAACATTATATATGTGAACTATTGCCTTTCTCTTTTTAAATTATGTATTTCATATCATCAGCATTTCGTTAATGCCTACTCAAAACTTTAGTGTAGACATTTAATATTGACATGAGTTTATTTGGAAAGAATATAAAAACTTATTTTATTAAGTCTCTGTCTTATCTCTTCTAGTAACTAACCTGATTTGTTAGTTAAAGAAACACCTAACTAATTTGCTAGGGCCTCCATAAAAACGTAACACAGACTGGATGACTTATACAGCAAAGTTGATTTTCCACAATTTTGGAGCTTGAAGCCAAACTGCTCTCAGTGATTGCAGGTTTAACTCTGTGGCTCACAGATGGCTGTTTTCTCTTTGCATCTTCACTGGGTGTGATAGTTAATCTAATTTGTCAACTTGACCGGATCATGACACACCCAAGATCATGTGACTTTGGGTGTGTGACAGCAGATTAAACAGAAAGTCCTGCCCTAAATGTAGGCAGCAGGGTTCTGATAGGTGCAGGACTTAGATAAAAGAAGGAGAAAGGCGCGTAGAGGAATGCGCGACTCTTTCCAAAGAAAACGCATCGGCTCTCGTCTGAGATCATCGGCCTCCAACTTTGCCGTTTCTCTTAAGAGCTTCTTGATCTTCTGCTCTGGTCTGAGATCGTCGGCCTCCAGCCCCTGGAACTGAAACTTCACCATCGTTTCTCCGAAGAGCTCTTAGACCTCTCGACCAGCTACTGGTTCCTCTGACTCTCCATGTGCAGCCAGAACTCGGGACTACATTGTAAGCTGATCTGATAAATCCCTTTTTCCATATACTCATTCTGTGAATTCTGTTAGTCTAGTGAACCCTGACCAATACACTGGGTCTTTCCTTTGTGTGTGTTCATTCCTGATGTCTCTCTTGGTGTACCCATATTTCTTCTTTTTCTAAAGACAGTAATCAAATTGGATTAGCATCATCCATAAAGGCCTGATTTTAACTTAGTCACCTTTTTTAAGGCCCTATCTTCAAATATTCAATTTCCAAGGAACTGGGGTTAGGGATTAAAAATTTAGCCTAAATACGTTCTTTGTAGCTGACTTGGTTTCTTTCTCTTGGTCAGTAACAAACTACCATTTATAAAATCACCTCCAGCTATCAACACAATAGCTCACATATTTTGAATTTCTTATTCCATCTTAATATATTTGATATCTTTCAATATACCATTTCATAAAAATTTAGTAATAAATGTAAACTGATTCATAGGGTACACATTAAAGAAGGGAACAAATAAAATTATCCAGAAAATAAATTAAGGCAAGAATGATAAAAAGATTGCAACTTAAATTTTTTCCATTCACATGATCCAAGCCTTATATTTTTAATAATTAAACTGATAAAACTATGCACTGTATTGCACTAAAAGATAAGTGTTATTGTCTGATTGTAAAAGAAACCTCCAATCTTTTTAACCTTTTAAAATCATTCAGGGCAATTAAGCCCTTGAAAACCTAGAAACAAGGACAGAATGGAGTGCTTTAATTGCATATTCAAATTTCCAATTGTGTGTATAATAATATGCAAATTGTCCTTGTTTCCTCTTGAGTAGAAACTTGATGGTCACAAAATTGCCTACTTGTCCTTGCAGAAAACCAGATACCAATAACAAACTGACCCCAAAATGAAGTGCCTGATGAGTTTTGCTTTTTTGAGAACTGCATATATATGAGATCTCAATTCTTCATAGTAAACTACAATAGAAGTAAAAATATAAAGTTTTAAATATTTTCTAATTTTTACCTATATATGTGCATTTCTGCATATATGAACTATATGGATGTTTGTCTGCATGCATATGCACACACATTACTATAATAACCTGATAATCCAAATATAATAAATTCTGAAACACTGGATAATCTATAGATATCATAATGACATGATGATGGCCCATGGTCCAGTAACATAGAGTAAGGTATAATTACTTTTAACCATGTATTTTAAGGAATAAAGACAACTTTCTTTGCAGATTTTTTTTACTGAATTATTATTAAATGCAAAAAAGCCCAGAATTTATTTTGAAATGATTAGAAATTTAATCATTTTGCTGAATATCAACATCAACATCATACATAGAACAATAAAGTATACAAATAGACCTGAAATTGATAAATTCTGAAAATAATTTTGAAAACATATTTCCATCTTTAAATGAGATTATAATACTATCATTTTTAAATACTTCATTTTGTAAACACAAGCTTTATGTTCAATAATTTTATCATAAAGCATTTTTTTCTAGGAAATATGTGTTATCCTAAATTGAGTTAATGTGGTAAGGTTTAGGTAACACAATTTGCTTATTGAAAACCTAATTATTTATTAGGGATTTTCAATTCTTCCTTAGGTTTAAACATGATTAAAAATGAGTGAGGTAATTTGAATAAGGAATAATCATAATGATAGTTATGAGACTACATTATGTGCATATGTCACATTTTCTTTATTCATTCACCCACTGACTGACACCAAGGTTGGTTCCATAATTTGGCTATTGTGAACTGTGCTGCAATAAACATGGGTATGCATATACTATAGCATTCTAACTTTAATTATTTTGGAAAGATGTAAAGAAGTGGTATAGCTTGATTGTATGGTGATTCCATTCCTAGTCTTTTGAGGAATCTCTATATTAATATCCATAGTCATTGTACTAGCTTTCAATTCCACAAACAGTGTAAGAGAAGAACAAACTTATGTCATTTGCAGTTAAATGGATGGAACTAGAAAATATTATGCTAAATAAGATCAGTCAGTCTGACAAAGTCAGAGTTGTATATTTTCTCTAATATGTGGAAGCTAGAGAGAAAATAGGAAACAAAATGTACTTAAGATAAATGAGGGGAGAGACCAGTAGAATAGTGAAAGGGAATTGAGGGAGGGAAGTAAGGAGGAACTAAATGAGGACTTAGGGAGGAAATGGCTAACATATTGTCATGTTCATGTATAAAGGCATCACAATCAATCTCACTAACAGGTACAGGACGAGAGGGGATGAGTGGGTTAGGATGCAGAAGGAAAAATAGCAAGTAATGTGTACAAGTATGTTTGTATCACTTTGAATATCACTATCATGTATAATTATAGTGAACCAATAAAAGTATAAAAGTACATAAATAAATGTGAAATAAATAGTTATAAGATAATGTGTAATACGGTCTACTATAAGGCAAACATATTTCATTGTGCTTAGCAAATATTAAATTTATTTGTGGTACTAGGGATTGAATTGAGGGGTATTCTATCTCTGAGTTATGCTCCCAGCCCTATTTTATGTTTTTATTTTGAAATAGGGTCTCACTAAGTTGCAGAGGGTGGGTCTCACTAAGTTGCTGAGGCTGGCTACAAACCTGCGATCTTTCTGTCTCAGCTTCCCAGGTACTGGGATTACAGGCATGTGTCACCACATTCATCCACAAATATTAGCTTAAATGTTATCTATTGCAATCTTTTAGGTAGGTAATGAATATTCCTATTTTACAGAATAAATTGTGGCACAGAGAAATTGTTACATAAGTTACAGAAAAATAACTTGCTTAGTAAAACAACTTATAAATGGTGGGGCCAGATTTAGAATGCAGCATGTCTAAGTACAATACTCATTTTCCATTCCATGTGTTTTTTCTACACCAGTATTCTTTGAGAATGAGTTCAAAATAATCCAATGTGACATTTGTTTCTGGTATTAATAATCAAAATAACTCTAAGGCATTTTCAATTGTAATTAGATGATCTCAGGCCAAACAGTGAAGAAACATGTACACATAACCAGTGAATGGACACAGAACGATGAGTTTAAACGTTATACTTAATTTTGTTTCTTAAGAACAATTCAACTGTACTATTAGTGATAAATATGCCATGTGCCAAAATACTGAACCCACAAAAAATATTTCTATAAATATATTAACTTTTTCTAAAATTTTTTATGCTTGAATAAAGATTTGTGAAAAAATTTAAGGATTTTTATTAACATGGTTTCTCCAGGTTACTATAGATGAAGGGCAATCATATAAAATATAATTAATAGAATATAAATATTATAGGGATATATAATGTATAAATTATATCTATGATACAAATAAGGAAAAATAACATATATAGAAATATTATACATATGAAAATATTAAGGATGTAAAGACAGCTGCACATAAGATTTAATATAAAAAAGTATTACTGATTTTTGATGGGATCATAACTATAAATTCATGGCATAATAACAACAAACAAAAATGATAATAGTACAAGAATAAAATTTATTACTGTATGTGTGTTACATAGCTGACCAAAACTTTTAAATCACATGAAATATTTATAGTAGACTGGTGTACCTAAAAATTTCAGGAGTAAAAATGAAACTTTGTATTAATAATTTAATGACAGAGTCTATGACAATATCTATCATTTTAGTTCACTTCGACAAGTCTTTATTGAATGCTAAAACATAGACAATGTACATCTCATAATTCAGAAAACTAACTATAGAGGATTATATATTACATGTTACTTTTATAGGATAATGAAAAAAATGGATAAAACCATTACAATTTTATAAACTATGCCAATTACTAAGATGCAAACATTTTTACTGATGAATGTGGGACCTCAGAAGAGATCTTTCAGAATCTGACAGATTGTTGCTGCCTTGAATAAACAGCACAATCAAAGGCATAAGGGAGTTACCTCTAGTGTTTACATTGAATCTGATATTTTGCACAAATCATTTCTTCATAGTGGTGAAATTTAATAAACATTTCAAGTAGAAGGAGATATTAATTTGGGGGAGAGAGATTATGAGTCAGTGGACAGCAGCATATGGTCAATTTTGTCTCACAGGAGGAACTGCACCTTTGAATGATGAAAGCATGTATGAATCAATGAGAGGCGTCCCTAATGTATTTCATCAGTAACAAATGCTCACAGGAGCTGAGCTGCAGAAATGATGCTTTTTGATGAGCTGCAAAGCTCTTAGCTAAGCTAAACTGTAACTCTGACAATGAAGACTTCTGTATTTACGGTCTATTACCAAGGGCAAGAAATAATATTCTATCAATTAAAAAATTTATAAATAAAAATCAAAACAAAATAATTTCACAGTCTAAAATAAGAGAACTAGCCTACATTTTTACTTGTTAAAAATATCATTTGTTCGTCCTATGCCCTTGTCAAATAACTGCAAAGTCTCTGATCGAATTTCCAAGTCTTTGATCCATCTTCAATTGACTCTTATGCAGGGTGATAAAGTGGGATTTATTTCCATTTCTCTAAATATGGATAACCAGTTTTGCCAACATCATTTGTTACAAAGGCTATCCTTTTTCCCGTGAATGTTTTTGGCCCCTTTGTCAAAAATCTATTGGCTGCAAATGTGTGCATTTGTTTCTGAATCTTCTATTCTGCTCTATTGTCTATGTGTCTGCTTTTGTGCCAATACCATGCTGCTTTTATTACTATGGCTGTGTAGTGTAGTTTGAAGTAAGGTATTGTGATGCCTCCTGCATGGTTCTTATTGCTGAGAACTATTTTGGCTATTCTGGGTCTTTTGTTGTTCCATATGAATTTAAGGACTGATTTTTCTATATCTGTGAAGAATGACCATGGTATTTTAATAGAGGTTGCATTGAATCTGTAGATCACTTTTGGTAGGATTGCCACTTGAAGAGGGCATAGGACCAACATCCGAATATAGGCATGGGTAAATACTTCCTCAATAAAATTCCAAAGGCACAGGAAATGAAAACTAGGATTAATACTTTGGATTGCATTAAACTGAAGAGCTTCTGTGCAGCAAAGGAAGTTATCAAGAACCTCAGGAGAGAGTCAACAGAATGGGAGAAGATCTTTGCCAGCTACTCTCCCAATATAGGACTAATATCTAGAATATACAAAGAACTCAACAAACTCCATCACCAAAAAAAAAACCAACCCAATAAAAAAATGGGCAAGTAAACTAAATAGACATTTCACAAAAGGAAAAATACAAATGGCCAATAGATATATGAAAAAATGTTCAACATCATTAGCAATCAGAGAGATACAAATCAAAACTTCCCTGATTTTCACCTAATCCCAATTAGAATTGCAACCATTAAAAATACAAACAAAAATAAATGCTGGCAAGGATGTGGAGAAGTGGGAACTCTGATACACTGTTGGTGGGATTGCAAATTAGTGCAAGCACTTTGGAAAACAGTGAAGAATGGGAATGAACCTACCATATGACCTAGCTATACCACTATACTCCTGGGTATCTACCCAAAGAATTGAAACCAGACTATTATAGTAATGCATGCATATTTATGTTTATAGCTGTACATTTCATAATTGCAAAACTATGGAACCAGCCAAGATGTCCATCAGCAGATAAATGGCTTATAAAACTATGGGATATATATACACAATGGAATTCTACTCAGCCATAAAGAACAAAATCATGTCGTTTACAAGGAAATGAATGGAACTGGAAAAAATTAAGTGAGATTAGTTAGTTGTAAAAAGGGAAAGGTCGGATTTTTTTCCCTCATATGCTAGGGAGAATTTGGGACATAGGAGGGACTCCAGACAAAGGAGGAGAAACCTTAGTTGAGTGACTGAGGGAACCTAACTGAGGGAGATGGAAGGGAAGAGGAAGACTTGAAGAGGGAAACACTTCAATTGAAATGATGTACATACACAAACTTTTCTTTTTTTTTTTTTTTTTTTTTGCGGTACCGGGGATTGAACGCAGGGGCATTCTACCTCCGCGCTACGCCCCCGGCCCTATTTTTTATACTTTATTTTTGAAACCGGGTCTCAGGAAGTTGCGGAGGACCTCACTAAGTAGAGAGAGAGAGAGAGATAGGGAGAGAGAGAGAGAGAGAGAGAGGGAGGGAGGGAGGGAAGGAGAGAGAATGCTCGTGTGCACGCGCGCGCGCATGCGCGGGCTGAGGCTGCTGGCCGCGAACCCGGATCCTCCGGTCTCCGCCTCCCAAAGTACTGGGATTACAAGCGTGCGCCACCACGCCCGGCGCATACACAAACTTTTCAATGCCAATCACTGTGTCAAGCATGGGAAGGTGGGGAAGAAGAGGGAATGGGGTGGGAACTGCGGGAGGGCTCACCGAGTTCTGTGTGCATGTATGCCTCTATCACCCTGAACTTCAACAAGATGTATAACAATGAACCAATAAAAGAAAAATATTATTTGTTAACTGCTACTTTAATGCAACTCTGATCTTAGTCAAGCACTTACACTGTTTCAACTTCATTTTTATACTTGGAAAATCATTGATAAGACTATATACTCAAGATTTAATAATTCCATAAATATCTGTTAAATGAAAGAAAATTTTAGTTGACTAGCTAAAGGAAAGTATATCTTGACTTTTTGTTTATGTATTCATAAACATAAAAAAGTTTTCCTTATTTTTGAATCTTGGAGGAGCCCGTGAGTCAGTTATATGCTCAAGCTGACAGCCCAAACTTAAGAGTAACATAGTCACCTACCTAATTTGATATTTAATAGGTATTTGACAACTGAAAATTTGTTTCCTTCCTAAAACCTATGCCTACCCACATATTTCTCACCTTTGAACTGGTGTCTAAATTTATTCAGTTGCTCAGATCGGGTATTAATATTACATTTGACACCTTTTATTTCTCACTTTGCATCATATTCATCATAAGTTCTGATAAATTTTACCTAAAAATATATCTGCAATCTACCTCTTCTATTTATATTACTAATACCTCCCTAGACCAAGTAACTGACATTTGGTATGTGTCAATTCATAACTAACTTTCTGGTGTTATGCTCTGTGCTTGCTTTCTGAAAACCTGTCTGCACAAGGCAGAGAAAATCATACACTATCCCAGATCATGTCACTCTCCTGATGAAAACACAGAAATATCATTATACAATAAAGGAAAAAACACAAAACAAAACACCCCCCTTAAGACACTGCATGACATGCGTCCTTCTCTTTCTCCTCGTTCTTGTCCTGTGTTTACCAATCAATAAAGACATGAGTGTTCCCAGCTCAGGGCATTTTCATGGGATGTTCTCTTTTCTTAGAACAATTTTGTTATTTTATGGATTATGTTCTCTCCTCCTCTATCATTTCTCATAGTGTTCTCTGAATAAAAAAAAGCCCTGATTACTCTAACATTTTCACTGTATATTCTTTTTTATGACTTGGTTCATTTTTTCTCATAGAATTTATCATTTTTCAATACTGTATAATTTACTTATATATTTATATTACTTATCTTCCCTCATTAGAATGAAAGTTCAATGAGGGCAGAGAGTTTTGTCTGTTTTGTTTACCCCTATAGTCTCAGTAGGCATGTAATAGACATCTAATAATTATGGTCAAATAAATGGCTAATGCATATACTAAGTAGTGAGTATGATTTAATATAGCTTAAAAATCACTAGAATTGAAGAATAATTAAATCTAGGTATTTAATGGAGACACTATATCTCAGAAATAAAGATATGAACCAAAGATATTAAAAACAAAAATCTGCCCTTAAAATATAAAATACATTAACTCAGGGAATATTTCCCATGACCTCCTTTTGATGGCACTACTGTAGAACACTAACAAAGCAAGTAGAGCAATTTTGGGGAGCTATGGCAATAACACACAAAACAAAATTGTGTTTCTTTTACTGAAGACACAAGAGTACATTTGTGCAGATAAACTATTCGTAGAACTAGCAAAATTTGGAAAGTAATATGGACAATGGCCTCTGGATTCCTGCCTCAGGATTAAGAGCAAGTTGATGTGTCAGTTTTCAAAAGTGTACTCATGAGTTTTTTATGAAATGATGTCCAAATTACTAGGTATATAAGAAGTTTAGTAAGACATGTTATTTCAAAAAGAAGTCATGTTATTATATTAGCCCTGATTTGGTGAAAACATTTAAAAATATAAAGATGCTGTATCTATGTATTGCCAAAACAATCAAACAAAATCAAGGGAACAACCAAGAAGTTTTGTAATCCAGGAACAAAAAGAAGATTATAAAATATGAATGTAAGAATAGTATCATTGAAAACATGAACGAAATCAGAAGCCTTTATGAGGACAAATGTCATAAATAATTTTATTTGAAAATACTTAGGACTGTTTTACAAAGGGGAAGAAGGACAACATTCTTCAGTTCAAAGCCAGATCCAAGGGTACCACTGGGTGTCACAAGGAAAATATTTCAAGCTAGTAAGTAAAAACACCATAAAATAATGAATCAGAAATAATGTTAAATTGTATAAGTAATCTCCAGTCTGCATGCACTTTGAAAGAATTCCATTTGATCCCCAAATATATTGCTATTTTGGCAAGACAAGTAAATTTAGTTCAGAAAAGTTAGTTGATTTCTCAAACATAAAATCTAGGAATGTTGGAGATTAGATTCAAATTTGCTTCCTCTTACTATCAATTAATGCTGTCTTTTTTTCTAATGAGAGTCTAATCACTCAACATGATACTGCTGCCTGCTGGTGGAAATCCTCAAAGATTTCATTTTAAGAAACAAATGACACAGCAGGGTGTAGTGTCACACGCTTGTAATCCCAGTACTTGGGAAGCTGAGACAGGAGAATCTCAGGTTTACAGCCAGCCTCAACTACTTACTGAGGCCCTCTGCAACTTAGTGAGACACTGTTTCAAAATAAAGAATAAAAATAGGGCACTTTTGACCTCATCTACTTAGTGTGACCTTGTTTCAAAATAAAGAATAAAAAATATGGCTGGGGGTATACCTTGGAGGTAGAATGCTCCCAGGTTGAATACCCAGTACCGCAACAAAAAAAGGGAAAAGAAACAAATGACAATATGAATGTATATGGAATTATCAATACCAGTGTCAATGACATGTACAGGGAAGGTAGAGGGGGTTATGAGATCTGGAGGGAAACACACCTAGTGTTGTGTGCATGTATATTCCTATCACTGTATGCCTCACTATGATGTATAATTGCAGTGCACCAAGAAAAGTATTAAAAAAGTGACACTGTATGTAGGTAGTCATTTCTGGATTATGATGTAGATTTCTCTAGGTGCTAATTAAACTTTAGGTTTATATATCACTAAGTAATTGGGTAGTTTGAACTAATGATTTCACTTGAACACAGTGTTTTTTTAAAAATATATGTATGCAGCTGGGTGTGGTGGTGCACGCTTGTAATCCCAGTACTTGGGAGGCTGAGACCGGAGGATCCGGGTTCGTGGTCAGCCTCAGCTACTTAGTGAGGCCCTCTGCAACTTAGTGAGACCCTATTCCAAAATAAAGAGCAAAAAATAGGGCTGGGGGTATAGCCTGGAGGTAGAATGCCCCTGGGTTCAATTCCCAGTACCGCCAAAAAAAAAAAATATATATATATATGTGTGTGTGTGTGTGTGTCTGTGTGTGTATGCAATGCATGTACTTTAGGTGTAACATACTACTAAACGTTAATCGAAAAATCTATAAACCACATGCAGTGGTGAAAAGTATATTCTCAAATCGCCTGTTTTATCTGTCATTGTAAGTATCAATTTTATAAGTCAATTTTAACCCTTTGCTCTACAACCAATAAATAAAAATAAAATAAGGAACTACTTCAGGTAATTCAAATAATTTATTCTTTCACTTTAGAAAATATAAATTGTATTATGTTTTCTTATTTAAGCCATTCTAGATCATATTTTAAGTGGATATATCTCTTCAAAAGTCTATAAAAGGTCGGGCGTGGTGGCGCACGCTTGTAATCCCAGTACTTTGGGAGGCGGAGACCAGAGGATCCGGGTTCGCGGCCAGCCTCAGCTCTCTCTTTCTCTCTCTCTCTCTCTGTCTCCCTCTCTCTCTCTCTCCTTAGTGAGGCCCTCCGCAACTTCGTGAGACCCGGTTTCAAAATAAAGTATAAAAAAAAATAGGGCTGGGGGCATAGCGCAGAGGTAGAACGCCCCTGTGTTCAATCCCCGGTACCACAAAAAAAAAAAAAAATTAAGAAAAAGTCTATAAAAGAATGGCCTGGCCTACTAATGAGAATCCACGAATGAGAACACTAAAAGATTTAATTTTAAGAAATAAATAATGCTTGATACAGTTTAAATTACTCGAACAAGCTTTTTTTTGGTATGATGTGATAAACTTTTTTTTTTTTTTTTGGCCGACCGGGGATTGAACCCAGGGGCGTTCTGCCTCTGCGCTACACCCCCGGCCCTATTTTTATACTTTATTTTGAAACCGGGTCTGACGAAGTTGCAGAAGCCTCACTAAGTAGAGAGAGAGAGAGAGAGACAGAGAGAGAGACAGGGAGAGACAGAGAGAGAGCTGAGGCTGGCCGCGAACCCAGATCCTCCGGTCTCCACTTCCCAAGGTACTGGGATTACAAGCATGCACCATCATGCCCGGCTTAAACATATCCTTTTTTTTTTTTCTTTTTGGCAGTGCTGGGGATTGAACCCAGGGCCTCATGCATGCTAGGCAAGCACTCTACAACTGAGCCACATCCCCTATGTGATAAACATTTTAAATATATGTCAAATAAAAGTCAAACTGGAGACTGAAAAATTTAAATAAGGGCAATGGATTTTGCTAATATTATTGGGAAAACGGAATGTAGCCTATAAAATAATTTATAGCTGACATTCTGCAAGAAACAATCATGTGAATTAATGAATTTATTTGTGTTAATCTTACTCATTTAACCTGTTTCTTGCCAAAGATGCAAAGCTTTTGTTTGATGTGTATATAGAGAGCAAGAAGAATCAATGATACAATTGAAAAAGACCTTGAGAAAAGTGAGGATGTAGTCAAACTTTAAAATTTGAACAAAATTTATCACACACTTTTTCTTTTCCTTTTCTGTAAAATAACAGTAGATCCTTAATGACAAGATATAACCTCAAATTTTGTATGACTTTCTAAATTTCTCTTATGCCCAAGTTAAGAATAGCCTGATCAAATAAATATATCATATATCTGACAGCAACCTAATGCCCAATCTCCATTATTATTAAAGAATGGTTCCTCTTCAGTTTTCATGTGTATCAGGAGGCCATCTCAGAGCATAGGGCCACTCTTTTAATTTTACTTATATATCAGAAAAGTTAATTGACTCTCACTAACTTTAGAGACTAGTATGTGTTGGAAACTAGATTCAAATTTCAAATTTAAATTTCAAGATTATTACTCAAACCTTGAACCTGCTATGTGGAGGGCTAGCGAATGCCCCCTAACAAGTCATCTATTACGTACATTGAGTATTTCTTCTGATTAATCACTACCAGTACTACTATGCCTTTAAAATTTATAAATATTATCTGTGAAACTGTGGTCAGTTGATCAGAAACTTCTGGTAACTATAATTGTGTCATTAATACCAGGAATATGTATATGGATGACATACAATATTGCAAAAGGAAAGGGTTTATAAGCACTGATCACATTCAATCATTAAAGTAGCCTTCTGTAACTAATACCAGGAATATGTATATGGATGACATACAATATTGCAAAAGGAAAGGGTTTATAAGCACTGATCACATTCAATCATTAAAGTAGCCTTCTGTAACTAACCTCAACATTCGTTCTACTAATACTGTTGGAATGAAGCCGGATGCAGATAATATATTTTGTGTTAGCAATATGCTGAGAGTACTTTTCCAGGATGAGTTCTAGAGAACTGGTTGCCAAAATAAGCATATGTACTTTTAGGAAAACATTTACAGAAATAACCTTTTAAACTAAAACTAAAAATACACAAGGAACTAACAAACCATAAGGAAAACATGAGGGCCTTTTGCCTTTTTTTCTTTCATCCAGCATCAGTGTAAGTATGTTTTCCTAACTAATATTACTTTGAATTTTAAACTGCTAGTGACTCATTTCCAAATGACCATCAGTAGGAAATTATAGATTTGACACTATTGGCTATTATTATTTATGTATTAAATGAAATCATATACAAAAGAATTCAGATGTTAGAATTATCAAATATTAATAAAAAATTATTACTATGTCTAAGAACTTACAAGATAAGAGAATTCTGTCACAGAACTTGAAACATATTTAAAAAATGAATTGAATCTCTAAAACTAAAAATAAAAACTAATATGTAGCTTTAATATTAGATAAGAAATCCCTGAAGAAAAGACTAGTGATTTGATTGTAAAACTACTCAGAGGAAAATATCCACATTGCAACACAAATGCAAAAATGATGAGAAACATAGGTATGAAACAAGAGACATAGGGGTTATGGGGGTAAAACAGAACACACAGAGAAAACAAATGTGTAATTAGAATCCCAGGGGAAGAAGAGAGAGAATGGTCAGAAGCAGTAATAAAAGAGATAGCAGCTCAGAATTTTTCAAATTTGACAGAAGTTATTAAGTCCCAGACTTAAGAACTACAAACACAAAGACAGAAAATACATATAAAAGCATACTTCTATTCTATAATCAAAATGCTAAAATACAAAGAAAATAAGTAATCTTAAAATAATTAGTTGGAAATGCACATTTTTTTCCAAAGGAGAAAGACCAAAATTGCATCTAAAAGCACTTTAGGTAAAATGGAAACTATAATACAGTGCTTAAAGAAAATATTTGCCAGCCCAACATTCTATTACCAACAAAAATATCCTTAAAAACTAAAAATTGCACTTTCAGACCAATAAAAAGAGAAGAGTTATTAATATCAAAATTTTACTAAAAGAAGTTAATCAGACAGATGAAAAATCACCTCAGTAGAAGTATAGAGATGCAGAGAGGAATGAGGCGTGAATATCAGGCTAAATATACAGAAACATTGATTATATATAATAATAATCATAATGTTTTTGAGAGATGAAAGTATGTGTATAATTATAGGAAATGGAAATGACTACCAAAAGACATGAGAGGAAAATCTAAACTTAATATTAAATATAATAGATGTGATTCTAAATACAGTATAAAAAATAGGGTGGGGTATAGCTCGGAGGTCGAATGCCCCTGGGTTCAATCCTCGGTACCAAAAAAAAAAAAAAAAAAAAAGAAATTTGCCTATCATTCAACCAGCACCACTTACTGTGAATTGGAAACAAGTTTTCCTGAAAATAAAAGTGGAAAGTTAAAACAAAGACATTCTGTTTATGTTACCATATGTAGTTATTCAGAAATCATTTAAGGGATTTCAAATCAAAGGAAAACCTCAGATGGAAGAATTGATAGCTTTTCTAAAATAATGTGTTCACATAACTATGTGAATGTTTTGATCATATACTTGTTGCTTTTCTAAACTATGACAAGAGCCTTTAATCAGAAATGCACTTTGTTAGCTCTGGTCTAACAAAAATCACAAAAATATATAAGGTAATTTATGCTTTTCAAAGAGCTTTTACTAGATAACTCCTTTTGCCCTCACAGCTTCAATTTCATAGGGGTATTTAAGATTCTGCACATTTTATCATTATAAATGTTTTATTTTAATTGTTTAAAATCCAATAAGAAAGCAAGGTCCCTGCATTTCTAGTATAAGATATTTTTCTATTTCAGAATTCTTACTTCTACATTATTGTTGAGCAAATTGATACTCTAAAATTATAGTCTTTGAGAAACAAAATAAATATAATTTCATTAATATAATTATATACTGTCATTATTATTAAATATGTTCTAAGAAATAAATCTTATTTAATAGTCTTTTTCCAATGTTAATTGGCTTCTCAGGATAGAGATTGTATAGTATGCTATAAATGTCTCATTTTCCAATCCTTAGCATCAATATCGCTGATGTCTTTAAAAATTAGTTAAAATTATAAATGGAGCTACTATAGAAATGTGGATTGTTGGTGTGTTTAGGAAAACATTGAAAATTAAATTGCTTTGTTAAAATTTCTCAGTATACAAAAAAGTAGTGTTCAATTTGGAAGAATGAGTAATTTTGCCATTTCAAGTAAAAATATGATGACTCTTATTAGCTTCTAATTCACACATTAAAATCAGTAACAATAATTTTGAAGCAAGCCCATTTCTACCCTATTCATTCATATTTAAGAATGAAATTATTCAGTTCTAAACCTGAAGGTAATTACATTCTATGAACAATATGAAAACCTTACACAATTCTGACATTAAGTAACATCATTTCTTAAAACTCTAGCCCACTGGAAACACTTCTTGTTTTAGTCTCTAAAATTTGAATTGGTATGCCAGACCTTTTTTTATACATTTGTTGATGCATTGTAATTATACATCATAGTAAGGTTCAAAGAGATACATTCAGACATGCGCATATCACTTGGCATATCACCCTCTGCATCACACCCTGCTCCCTCTCCTTTTTTCCCATATGTGCTAGTGAGATTGGTAATGTTATATATAGATATAACATTAATTGAACTGTTTTCTTTCTCAATCCTCCTATCCCCCTCCCTATCTGACTCAATCCCCTTCCACTATTCTTTAATAATCCCCTCCTCATTTATTTGTTTCCTATTTTACCTCTAGATTCTGCATATAAGAGAAAATATATAATTCTTGATTTTCTGAGACTGGCTAATCTCAGTTAGCATAATATTCTCTGGTTTCATCTATTCTGCAAATGGCATTATTTTGTTCTTCTTTATGGCTCAGTAAGTTCCATTGTGTGTATATACTATTTTCATGTTATATACTTTTTTTCCATGCTTATATAATTTTGTGAACGAATAACAAGGCTTGTAGGATGAACAGATTAATCCAAGACTAATCAATAGTTAGGACACCACCGTGCAAGTGAATATCTCCCAGCTTGCTACTATATATTCTCTACTGAATCATTCCTTTGAAGATCACTCAAGATAGCATATTCCTGCAGTTTATTAAATTAAATTTTCAAATTTTTTGGCACAAATGATTCTACAGAAAGAGCAAATATAGGACTTCCAGCCCAAATTTGTTTGAATAGAGAAATAGTTGATGCCACACGCCCAGCAAAGAGGATGAAGATATTATTGCTTATCTAGCTGAGAATCTGGGAACAGAAGAGCAGGTGTCCACACTTGTCTGAAAATGGCTCGAGAGAGCAAAGGAAGGATATTTTATTGGCTTCAGACTCTGTAGTGGTTAGGGTATGAGGGTCCAGGGTGAGACTTACTGCATAAAGTAAGATGGTTGCACGGACTGAATCTCCATGTGGTGCCAGAGAGGATGCTCAGACTCTTTCACCAGCTTGCTAAGCTGTAGAACACAGGAGGAAAATGAGCAGTGAGCTTGAAAGTAAATAGCAAGCATAAAGAAAATCAAGCCAAATTTCTTATTATCTATAATTAGATTACAAATCCAACAATATCTGCAAAGGGATTTAAATCCCCAATCTCTAATTTTATTGTGTGACACCAAGAAAATGCTGGGCTTTATCAGTTTCAGTAATTTCAATCAGAAAAATAGAACTAATAGTGCATCTTCACCAGTTTTTGTGAAGGCAAATTAAACTGCATCGGTAGATAAATGCCAGGTATCTAGTCATACATGCTTCTTTCATCCTACTCACTGTTAGGTACTGCCAAGAGAGTTTTTAAACAATGGGGATTCTCATAGATCAATGAGAGAGACAGCTAGTTACCACAAATCCTAGTTCTCTTCCTCCATTCCTATGAAATCATTAATTTCAGGGATTCAGTTAACAATTATTTCACACCTAATATGTGCTATGAACTGTTTGAGGGCATATGATAAATTAGGAAAAATAATAGAAAAAAAGATCTATTTTCATATGGAACTTACATTCCAGAAAAGGGAATCAATGATAATGTATATGAAATAAATAAATCATGTAGTTTATTAGAATCAAATAAGTGTTATGGGAAAAATATTTAACTCAACCATAAAGATCAAAATTATGTCATTTTCAGGAAAACGGATGGAACTAGAGTGTATTATGCTAGGTGAGATCAACCAGTCTCAGAAAGCCGAGGGTTGAATGTTTTCTCTCATATGTAAAAGCTAAAGAGAAAATAGGAAACAAAAGGGACTTCGGATAAATGAAGGGGATTCCAGTAGAATGTGGAAGGGAAATAGAAGGAGGTAGGGAGGAGAAAAAGAAGACAGTTAAAATAATACGATGTCTTTATATGAAGTATCACTACCAATCTCACTAATATTTGCCAGGGCGATGGGGCGGCATCCAGAGGGAGTCACACCAAGTGCTGTGTGCATGCTGGTTTGTATTATTTTGAAGCTCACTATGATGTATAATTGCTATGTAACAATAAACATATATTTAAAAATATTAGCCAGGTGTGGTGGCACACTCCTCTAATCCCAGTTCTTGGGAGGCTGAGACAGGATGATCACAGGTTTGAGGACAGCCTCAGCAACTTAGCAAGGCCCTCAGCAACTTGGTGAGAGCCTGTTTCAAAAATGAATAAATAAATAAAATACAACTGCAGGCATAGCTCTATGTAGAACATCCCTGGGTTCAATCCCCAGTATCCAGTATATATAAACATATATACACACACATACATATTAGTAAGAAGAACTGTAAATGTTGCAGTAGTCTTGGGGAGGCTTCAGTGCTAGATCCCATAATCAAAGGTGATATCTGAGGAAGACTTGAAGAATCCAAGTGGGTATCTAGGGTAAAAGCTTTCCAAGAAAAGAGGCAGACGGAGAAACGCCCTAAAGCAGTGGGGTTTGAATCCTGTTTAGAGAACAATGAAGAAAGAGGTTACCGTCTTTGGACTCGCTAAATGAAGAAGAGAGAAATATGTTAATGAGTTATCAGGGAAGCAGCTTATGAAGGAACTTTGGCTGTAATTCACTTATTTATTTATTTATATTTAATTAATTTATTCATTCATTTATTTATTTATTTTTGTGGTACTGGGGATTGAATCCAGGGGCGTTCTGCCTCTAAGGTACACCCCCAGCCCTATTTTATTTTATTTTTCAATTTTGAAACAGGGTCTTGATAGATTGATGAGGCTGGCTTGAGCCTGTGATTCTCCTGTCTCAGCCTCCCAAGTCCTGGGATTATAGGTATGTGCCACCATGCCTGGCTATGTAATTCAAAGTGCCATGAGGGGCCAAAACAGAATTTTGAGTAGAGACGTAAAATTATCAGAATTACAATTTAGAAGCTGCACTGAGTTTATGTTGAGAACAGCTTATGGAAGCCTTACAAAAGAACAAAATTCAAAGCAGAAAGACCTGATGAAGAACTATTGCAATAGTCCCGGTGAGCAATAGTTCTGGCTTGGAGGTAGGTGCAGCAATGAGGGTGATAAGCAGTAACTAGATTGCACTGTTTGAAGGAAAGGCCAAGAGGGGTTCCTCATGGATTCGGGAGTCAAGAAAGTCTCCTCTTTTGTTTTACCTGATTGCTGAGATACAGGAGGGATAAACTGTGCCTTGGAAAAAAAAAGATTGATAATCAATTCTGAGCAGTAGAGTTTAAGATATTTATTAGATAACTGGACTGCTTTCTTCAAAAATTTTACATGAAATATAAATATTTTTGTCTGTTTCAGACTGTGCAATGTTGGATTTCTATTATTTTCAGGTGAAATTATTCCTAAGTGATAGATTCTTATTAAAATCAGATGGGAATACACTAGCAATTTTTACTTTTCTTATCATGGGAAATAAAATATTCCTTTTTTGGTCAATCAATTTAGATTGCACAGTGCTGTCTGAAATACCATTATGTAAATATTTCCATCTATTTCTGTTTCTTCTGTGTGGAAAAGGAATAATTGCTACCCTTTATTTAATAGGAAGTAATTTAATAAAATGTGTATGATCATATCAAAGTAAGTGTAGAGCATTTGACAGCATTTGTAACGGAAAACATTATAACACAAAATTTGTGCACGAATCCACATTTTGAAATGGTAAAGCTTTTTAGTACTACTTTTCTCAAGTATTTAACAGGGAAGTCCTTGTGAAGTAACCAATTTTTTTTCATTTGACCAATCATTCAATAGGAGTTTCAAGACATCTCTTGAAACTACTAAGTAGCCTAAAATTTTTAAAGCAACATGTGAAAGTTTTGGGGGACAAAGTTTCCAAATGTACTGACAGAGCTCTATTTACTTACTATATATGCTTTCACCATATTAACATTAGCGTGGAGTCTCTCCAGAATCTGAGGTAATTAAGTGGCCTGTCATTGAAACTATGACACCAGATAATATTTGGGGAGGGGCAGGGAAAATAAACTGCTAAATGTCTTTAAGTTGTTTCTTAAATTCTAAGTAAATACAGTCATGGTGCTGCATTTAAAAAGCACTCATGGATAAATTCTGTGCTTCCTTCAAAGACTGTGCTTGTTGTAAATGAGAAGCCACATACACAATTACCTGTGATTCAGGAAGGCAGCTGTAAATATACAACACCACTGAAGCATCTGCAGTAGAAAAAAAGTGTAAAAAGCAGATGCTATGATTTTTATTTAGACTCCTTCCAAAAGAGAGATGAGACCCAATAGGAAGAAAAGTCACTAGACAATTAATAAACATTACTTTCCATCTCACTGCTTTACTTTTATTGCCTCATCCTTTATAGTTTTATGGGTTTGTTCTTGCCACCCTAATCTTTCCCTCTTGTAATTTTGTGTTGATTTAAAATCAGCGTTCCTGTGGCTTTCTTAGGCAAGGGAGTTCTCCATTAATAGTGTGCTAGCCTAGCACTTTTCCTATATCCTTCACAGCTCAATTTAAGAGTTAAAAAACAGTGCGATAAAATTGAAATATGTTAATATAAAAATGAAGAAAAAGACTTGTCCTGGTATATTAAGAAGATGAAGCAATGTTCAGAGAGTTCTACATGATCCAGGTTTCAGCTTTGCTTGTCGGAGCTGCTCCCGCCTCTCTGTAAAGACTGTAGATGACAGCCCTCCTCCAAGGTCAGGTTACTCTGTCACTTCAAGTGAAAAGCATGAAAGAGATTTATTAGGCAGCAACGTGCATCTATGCATTTTATTCTTCTCCAATATAAATACCTAGGAGATGTTTGAAGCCGTGTTTAAAAGCAGTTCTAATGAATTATAAATGATGATAAATCTGACTTGATTTCAAAGTGATGGGATTTCAACATTTAACCATTTTACTATGGAGATTGCCTTTTGTTACCTGGATTTTTATATTGAAATAAATGATGGATTATGCAAAACAGGTAATTATAGGAGTCAATAATATAACAAAAATAATTGCATAAAGTATAAATATATAGAAATATTTTATTGGAAAAATAATATGTACTTACATACATATAAAATATACCATGCAATCATGCAAAAACATTATTTACTTTCACTGATTTATACTTTCATATTAAATTTATTAATTATTGAATCAAGTGCATATTAACTTTTGATAAAATGTCAGTACTAGTAGTAACTTTTTTTAACCTAAGGAAGATCTTGTTACTCAAAAAAAGCTAAAATTTCCAGAAAGCTATGAGTATGTGATCTTGCTTATTTTTTTTTCTGAATGTGGGTTCTTTACGTGTGTGATCAAAGAAAATATTTGGAGCTTTTTGAAACGATGTATCATTGCTTAAATTTCCACAGAAGTTACAAAGAAGGTAGAATATAATATCAAGTTTTGTATGAACATTATATGAACTACAGAGGAAAATTCAATAACAATGAGTTACTGATTGCAGTATAAAAAGTTAGAAGTTAGATTAATTATACTCATCATGAAATGCAATATTATGAAATTACCCAACTCTAGAATTTGTTTTCTAAATATAGTTTTCATATTTGTAGAACAGAGATATAAGAATACAATAGTGCCTACCTATCAATGCTATTGTGAAAATTAAGTGGGATTGCATACATAAAGGTTTAACTCCTTGCAGGTAGTAAGTCCTTAATAAACATTTGCTCTTAGAAAATTATTTATTTATTGTCAACTTTTTTATTCATTAAAAAGCTCTTTATTAAGTAATCCCAATATGTCAGACACTATTTTCAACACAAAAGGTAAAGATCTAAACTAGACCAAGTGTTTGCTTTGTAGTGGTTATCTGGTGGAGAAGATGGGAAAGGAAGGCCATAGAGAGATGATCAATGTCTTCATATTTAATTTATATTTATCTCTTTGTACTATGTCAAAGAGTTATATGTTAAATGTCATGATGCTATGTTGGATTTAGTTGCAAGAATACACTTTTATTTAGAGTAAATTGACACATTTTTATCTCTATGCTCTATTATTTCACTAAAAATTATACTTAATCTCTGTTATCTTTAAATATAAAGTCATTGTATTATCATTCTGATTCATACTTATGCTTTTACTATGTGTATAACACTATTTTAAATTTAGCAAAAATGGATAAAACATTTGGCTTGACTTTGACTCTTTAAAGATTTCATTACCTAATGTATATGTGAATCAAAACATCACATATGGCCTCATAAGGTTATATGATTATTATGTATTAATAAAAGCATTTAAAAATTGAAAAAGCAAGCAATTATAAAAGGGCAAAATAATGCTTAAATGTGAAAATTATAAGTAAAAAATAACTTTTTATTTTATGAAATTTCTTTATCAGTTTACTCATCTACAGTAGTAAGAAACCTTACTTTTATAATGTTGTTTGCATCACAGACCTTACAGACCAGGATAGTACAGTAGTGTTGTTAAATTGTCAAGTATCTAGTTCCATGTTAAAGATTTCCCAGGGGGCTGTAGCTGCAGCTCAGTGGTAGAACATTTGCCTAACATGTGGGTTCCATTCTCAGCAACGCCCCTCTCTCACAGCCCCCACTTCTCAGTCCAAGAATTAAAGGCTGTCCCTTTTGCCTGTTTCTTATTTTAAATGTATCAGTTCTTTCTATGGAACAAATTAAAGATAAAATAAATTAAAGATGATTTTGAGGTAATGTAGATGTCATACTGGCTTTGTTCTCAACAGAGAAGCAAACTCTTTTTTAATCAATAAAGTTTTTAATGTCAATATTATCATCTTCTGTAGCATAACATAAGTACTTAATTTCTGATCCTTTTCCTATCTTCCTATAAAGAAAAGTAGTCAAAAGGTATTTGAAAGTGGATAAAGTTTTTTTCAAAGACATACTTTAAAATTTGCAATATTTAGTATAACATGGAGAAGTGATAGATGAACTTAGACTTACTTCTCTTAAGCTGGAAGAATGTAAGAACAGAAGAGAAAAGCTCAAATAAAGGGAAGAAATCTCGAGGACACATACAGTGAGTATCAGCCAGTCAAAGGAGAAAAGCAGTTTGGAAAGTGACATAGTAGTTATTAAATCAGCTAATCAGGATACTCTTCATTTATTACAATACAGCTCAAATGTATCAAATTCATTGACTCTATAGATGTATAAGTTTCATTATACAGGGTCAAATATTACTACATAAAAAAGTAGGAGTTGACTGGAGAGATGCAATGGCATAGACATTACCTATTATAGTTAATTAAAGCTACTAAATTGAAATGAATAAGTAAATCAATATAAGATTTATATGATAGTAATAGTTTTTAAGGATTTTATATTTATGTATCCCTCAGGAAAGGGGACCTCAGATTCCCATTGATCACCTTCTAAATTTGGCCTTTGGGGTTTTCAACAACAGAGACAAGGTAGATACAGTTGAAGGCCAGGGGAGACAAATACGGACATAAAGAACAAGCCCACTTAATTGCCCTGGCATTGGGTAATAAATCCCTGCCCCCTCAGAGATACCCAAAGGCTCCTGCGTAAAAGAGGGAAAGAAAGTCGAGGCCTGGCACCTGCCATTATTGCAAAAAGCCTGGGCATTGGGTCAAGGACTGCCCTAGCCGGGAGTCCATCTGCCTCTGGGATGCGCCACCTCTGTAAAGAGGAAAAACATTGGAAGCATAATTGCCCTCACCTCCGAAGGGAGGTAAGGTCATCTGCTCCTATCATGGCTACCCTCAAAG